>VURO01046632.1:0-18488 GCA_015108175.1 Pelvicachromis taeniatus | reverse complement strand
CCACACTAAAGGAAATCTGCTCATTCTCTCCTTATATGTACTTGTTGCACATTTGCAGTAACATGAAATCTATGTAAACACAGTGGTTCGTTTTCATGAGCTATCTCGGCTGATTTACATTTCCTACACTGACAGTATACTGCATACTGTCTTTATACTAGACCAGGGATCACCAACATAGTGCCCGCGGGCACCAGGTAGCCCACAAGGACCCCATGAGTAGCCCACGGGCCTGTTCTAAAAATAGCTTACTATAACACCTTACCAGTAAGCTGCATCTATTTTTATTTTTTGTTGCTATTTTTTTAAAATCACAATTGCATTGGTGTCAATTTGTTAGAGATAATATATAAAAAAATGTTTATTATTAAATATTAGATCAGCGCTAGCTGGTCTCCATGGAAACAGTTGCCATAATCAGTGTCTTTACATAGATGAATATCATTAATTATTAATGATAACATATAATTAAAGTTAAATTGAGGAAATTTGCCAGTCTTGGTAGCTGGGGATCGGTCCGCCAGGGCCTCCGTTCCTGGCCACCGCCCAGCTCACAAAGCACCCGACCCCTATGGCGCCTCCTGCTGGTGGGCCTGCAGGAAGATGGGCCCATGTCCCTTTTTCGGGCAGTGCCCGGCTGGGCCCCATGGACTAAGGCCCGGCCACCAGACGCTCGCCCTCGGGCACCTCCCCAGGCCTGGCTCCAGGGCAGGACCCCGGTAACCCTATCCTGGGCAGGGTAAACTGTTCCCTTGCTGGATCTCTCATAGGGGTCTTTTGAATCACTCTTTGTCTGGTCCCTCACCCAGGACCAATTTGCCATGGGAGACTCTACCAGGGGGCAAATAGCCCCCCGACAACATAGCCCCTGGGATCCCTGGGACACACAAACCCCTCCACCACGATAAGGTAGCGATCCACGGAGGATCCAGTTAAGGTGGTTCGGGCATCTGATAAGTATGCCTCCTGGGCGCCTCCTGGGTGAGGTGTTCCGGGCATGTCCCACCGGGAGGAGGCGCCCGGGCAGACCCAGGACATGCTGGAGAGATTATATCTCTCGGCTGGCCTGGGAACGCCTTGGTGTTCCCCCGGATGAGCTGGAGGAGGTGGCTGGGGAGAGGGAGGTCCGGGCTTCTCTGCTTGGGCTGCTGCCCCCGCAACCCGGCCCTGGATAAGTGGAAAAAAATGGATGGATGGATGAGGAAATTTGTTATTTCAGAAGTGTGTGTCAAACTGGTAGTCCTTCACATTAATCAGTACCCAAGAAGTAGCTCTCACTGTCAAAAAGGTTGGTGACCCCTGTACTAGACCATATACAGTTGACGCAAAACTGGAATTCAGTGAACTAATCTGAGCATTATCAGCTTATTTGCAAATTATTCTAATGTAATTGTCCAACATACTTCTTTACTGTCAATTCATCAAAGTACTGAAAGATGGCCTGATTATTCTGCACAAAACTATTTTTGTTCAACATTGAAATAATGCAAAGTAAGTACATAACATAAAATACATAATTTACCAAAACACATCACATACGGATCCAATTAGTGATTAAAATGCCGCTGAGCAGTCCTTACATTTAAATATAACCCCAGTCCTTTCTTACGTCTTTCTCCATCTCTTACTGAATTTATCTTGAAACTCTGTGTGGGAGGCAGCACGGTGGTTAGCACTGTTGCCTCACAGCAAGAATATGTTAGTGCATTCCACCATCAGGCCGGGGTCTTTCTGTGTGGAGTTTGCATGTCCTCCCCGTGTTTGCGTGGGTTCTCTCTGGGGACTCTGGCTTCCTCCCACAGACCAAAAACATGCAGTTTGTGGGGATAGGTTAATTGGAAAATCTAAATTGCCCATAGGTGTGAATGCGGGAGTGACTGTGAGTGTGAATGGTTGTCTGTCTATGCGTGTTAGCCCTGCGACAGACTGTCCAGGGTGTACCCGCCTCTCGCCCAAAGACAGCTGGGATAGGCTCCAGCGCCCCTGAAAAGGATAAGCGGCTGCGAATGGATGGATGGATGGATGGATGGATGGATGGATGGATGGATGGATGGATGGACTCTGTTCTGTACCTGGAAATACAGCAGTCGTACCTCAAGTACGGAAACCACCTACAACACTTGCACTCTTTCTGGCCCACTTTAGCCCCCCAGCATAACCACCTACTATATATGTGATATATGACTTAAACCTAATGTGATGTCTGTTTTGAAGATGTAGAGAGTGGAAAGTACAGATATTCGTGTAACAATGTAGGTGCTAAAAGTAAAAAATGTTCTGAAAACTAAATGCACAAATAAAGTACATATACTTAATATGACCTGCAGAAACAAAGTATTTGTACTTAGTTACTTTTCACCTCTATAGTTTAGCACACAATTTGTTTGTTAGCTAAAGGTACGGTGGCTGTATTTCCCAGGCAAGAAATTAATGTTACTGCATAGCGACCAAGGCATAAGCAGACTACGCAGCTGCTTAGGGCCAGCATGGTTCCCCCACAAGAGAGCTTGAAAGTCAGACAGCTCACAAGACAGATGCATGGTTATTTATTGTGTTTGTGTGATATATCAATAGTAATCACACAGTTCTGCAATAATACCCAACAATCTAAGCAAAATTATTTTGATAAATCCATCATGATCATGTCTTTGAGTCCAGTAAAACAGAAATATGTTAGTGCAAGCTCTCTCTTCTAATGATTTTAACAACCATAATCATAACCCAGACTGCTCAGGTCTTCTGATGCTCAATTTGAACTTCAGCAGCTTGTCTTTTCTATGTCTCAGACATATACATGCATTGTGCTGCTGCTGTGGGACTGATTCAACAGTTGCATTAAAGACCATTTGAACAATTAGAGAAAGATGGCATCAGTAGCCTAATTTTTCCTACATTAACTATGCTGATAAAGATTAAGAAATAATAACAAAAATTATTGAAAGTGAAATTCATTATAATAATTATTATCCTTAACTTCATTTATAGGATGATATTAGGATGTCAGGATTAGGATGAGAAGCTTTAAAAATGTAATTAATTTTGTCATTACGCAAAAGGCATTGTTAATAAAATGACATGTGATTTGGAAAGTGGGCTCTTGACGTGATGACCGAGACACAGCCATGTACCTACCATGGTTAAAATGTTATGTAGTATTCAGTAATGTTACACTGTCAATTTTTCATAGAAAGTTAGAATATAATTCATCGATACTGCAGTTGGGAAACTTGAGCTCTGTTAATCATTCTGATCATCAAGCTATTTTGCAAGTCATGTGATTATTTTTTTTTCTTCTCATATTTGTTAGTGACAGCTACAGAGTGGGTGGGTGGGGAGAGAGAGGAAGGAGTGACATCCAGCATGGGGCCCGGGACTGAATCGAGCCAGAAAAAACTCAAACAGGGAATAAGGGATGAGATCTGCAAGGTGAGCACAGGGGGTGACCCCATACACTGTTTTTGTAATTAGCTGAATTTGATAAATGCTGATCGATTATCGTTATGATATAGTCATCTTATAGAATCTTGTAGTCTTTGGTCCCGTCTAATATTTCACAACATTTCATATTTTTTAAAGAGAATATTTAGAAGCATAAGCAACAAGTTGAAACAAAAAAACATGGAAAGAAAGCCAATTTTACTTAAGCAACATCACATAAATTATAATATTTGGTAGAAAAATGGACAGAATCAAAGCAACAAACAGAAATTAAGCAAAAATAAATAAATTCTGTCAGAACGTGACAGCAGATAAAAGCAGATCTGCTGAAATGTCACAGCCTTCACAGTCTGACCATGACAAATAAAGTGAGCAAACAGCAATAGTCATGGTGACCTTTTATCTGAACTTTGAAACCACATTTAAATAATTTGATGGTGAGATGCCACGGTTGTTACAACATTGAAAAATCAATCAATCAATGGCACTGTCTTGAATTTGATGAGATAAATAATATCTAAGCAAATACTTAAAAAGGAAAAGAAAGACCCCTCAGAAAATACATTGCAATAAAATAAGATTGTTCTGAAAAAAATCTGTATTTTTCAGTTTTACTCTCTAATGAAAATTTCTACACATCAAGCCAGGGCTTAACTTGCCATATTTGAAGAGAACAAGGGCAGGTGACCCTAACTTTTCATCCACTGATACATGAGTGCAATGATCAAAATGTCCCGGAGTTTCAATCATACCTTCATGCAAATTGTCAGCACACATTTCCCTTTAAAAGGCTGCCTGTCCCTGCAGACCTGCACCGCCCAGTCAGCAATGAGAGCGGTTGTGCTCGCGCTGATTCTGGCCTCTGTGGGTGAGTGTGATGATGTTTGTGCAAAATTTTGCTATTTTATAAATATGTTCAAAAATAATGCTGAATTCATATTTGGAGGTTTAATGATTATGCGTTAAATGGTAATGTCAATGTAATGTAGGGTCTATACCCAACAATATAAAGCACCTTGAGGCAACTCTTATTGTGATTTGGTGATATGAAAATAAAATTTGAATTGAGTTGACTATAGGTAAAGACAAATTATAGTTACGTACTTGTTATAAATTGATGGGGGAGGTTTACCCCTCTTTTTTAAAAAAAACGTTTTCATTTTTAGGCATATATAACATGCTGCGGTTTTTGCTGTATATTTAATGCTTTGTGTGAGTTTTAATATATACAGACCCAGCAGGTCAACTTTTGTTCTAATCATTGAGCTAAAACCTAGAACTACATATGAAAAAAACATTTTGGTGCGCTTAAATAAATAAAATAAGATAAATAAAACAAGACTTTTGAAAGAAAAAAACTATTTGAAACTATTTCGTAAACGTGGAAAACTAAAATAAAATGGAAAAAATAGAGGAAAGATGCTTAGTTTTAGGATTTAGTTTGGTAAATAAACAAAGAAAGAAAAAACAAAATTAAGATTGCCCGATGAGGCATTTTTGGACGTGTTTATTGAGACGCTGGATGTTTACAAGACTTTGAGTAACTGCTTTTTATTGTGATACCGGGACTGATTTTCCTAAATCTCACCTGTGACAGACGCCTGACACAAAAACAATATTTACAAAAAAGGAATTTGAATTAAAAACAAAAAATCAAAATGAAATAAAAATAAAAACTAATTAGAAAAAGCAAAATTACGACAGATATGGCGCTTCCTGTACTAATATTATACATTACAACGTATCATGTTATATAATGTTTCACTGTCACTGCTTTAATAAAGACCACTCAGCTCTCTGGAGGAAACTGGCAGCTGGAGATAACAAAGAAAATTCAAATGATCAAGATCATTTAAAAAAAATAGAAGAATCAGTTTGTCAACTACTGTAGACTTTACTTACCAAAAAATACCAACATACCTTTTTGTACAGTGTGACTTTCAGACAAAGTAAATGAATTTCCAGCAAAACTTTGCGTATTAGTTTAGTTGCTCATCTTTACTACTTTTCAAATTCCTTAAATTTTTTCTTGTGTGTTTTTTTTTTCACCTCATTCTTCTTAACTTCTGTTGCATTTCCCTCAATCTTTGTCTCAGTACATGTAACAGGCTGAATTACCTCAGTGGTTTGCATAGATTTTGGCCTTCAACTTCTGCTCCCCCTTCCCGGTTAAGCTAAAATGTGTTTTCAAATGTTCTAATAGTTTCAGCTTTTACTTGCAATATTAATCATTTCTTTCTGATTTTCTTATAGCTGGTGATCTTCAACATGAAGGTAAGTTTAGTACTGTTTTCATTGTGAAACGTAAGCTGTAGCCTAGCTTTAGAATTTAGAAATTCATATAATTTCACAAATTAGTCATATAAATTACATATTCACTGACTGAAGCTGTACTTCCAGATCCTGTTTTTGAAGCTGGTAAAACATATGTGTACCAGTATGAGGCGATGCTCCTGGCGGGCCTGCTGGAGAAAGGGTCAGCAAGAGCTGGACTAAATATCAGCAGCAAAGTTAGCATCAATGCTATAGACCAGAACACATACTTCATTCAGGTAAAGATCAAAAACCTGCCCAAGCTGCAGTCATTTTACCTCATGCATGTATACTAATTGAATTAAACCTTACCCTTATATGAAAGCTTGAGGGACCTGAGCTCCAGGAGTATAGTGGAATTTGGCCTGAGGATCCTTTTATCCCAGCAACTGAGCTGACTTCAGCCCTCCAAGCTGAGCTCACAACTCCCATTAAGTTTGAATATGTCAGCGGTGCTGTTGGAAAAATCTTCGCCCCTGAAACAGTCTCAACAACAGTGCTTAACATCTACAGAGGTATCCTGAACGTCTTTCAGCTCAACGTCAAAAAGACATTAAATGTCTACGAGTTGCAGGAGGTTGGTGAAAGATCTTGAGGTATTTTTTTATAAATCTGTGACAAGAAGTTAAATCTCTCTACTGAATATGTGTGCTGCTCACTAGGCTGGAACTCAGGGTGTGTGCAAGACACTTTATTCCATCACTGAAGACACAGAGGCTGAACGTGTCTATCTGAGAAAGACGAGGGACATGAACCACTGTCAAGAAAGGATAACTAAAGACATGGGGTTAGCGTACATGGAGAAATGTAAAAAGTGCCAGGAGGTAGGTTTTACACATTTTATGTCATGGAAACATCTGTGAAAGCACCAGGTTGCATAACAAGCAACAGCTTTGTTCTTATAGGACGCTAAAAACCTGAAAGGAGTTTCATCGTACAGTTACATCATGAAGCCACTCGATAATGGCCTCCAGATCAAGGAGGCATCGGTCCATGAGCTGATCCAGTTCTCACCTTTCAGTGAGTTGCATGGAGCTGCCCATATGGAGACCAAGTATGTCCATAACAACTGTGAATATAAAAACTGATTTAAAGGACATAAATTAACTTTTCTTTCCACATTCAAGGCAATCCTTGATGCTCCTTGAGGTTCAAAGACCCGCCTATGCACCCACTACACCGCCACCCCAGGCTGAGTATTCACACCGTGGAAATCTCACATATCAATTTTCCACTGAGCTTCTTCAGTTACCCATTCTGCTGCTTAACATCAACGACGTAGACTCGCAGGTATTGTTGTAATTAAGAGATTATTCCTAAGACATTAATTAAAAGTCTCCGCCATGCTCAGTGATATCCTGTTTACGCCTGTGTTATTAGCTTGAGGACACTCTGGATCACCTGGTCAAACAAGCTGTAGAAAGAGTTCACGAAGATGCACCTCTGGAGTTTCTGAAATTTATTCAACTCCTCCGTGCAGCCTCCAATGAAACTGTGGAGAACCTCTGGAGCAAAAACTCAGCCATTTCTGCCAACAGGTGCTTTCACTGTTTAAAATATGACGTTGAAGATATTTGTACAATTTGGCAAACTTCCTTTTTACTGTTTCAGAAAATGGATCATGGACGCCATCCCTGCTATGGGAACTCCTGATGCACTGAGATTTATCAAAGACAAATACCTTGCAGAAACCATAACTGCGTTTGAAGCTGTTCAGGCTTTGATTGCTTCATTTCACATGGTCACAGCAACCACCGAGGCCATTGAGGTCATTGAGGTGGGAAAATCTCAACATATCTAGTTAAGTCAAGTTATTTTGTCCAAATTGAGAAAAGAAGTTTTAAAATTAATTCTGATACGTGAAATGTTTTAGAGCCTAACAAAGGAAAGCAAAATAGTGAGAAACCCAGTTCTGCGTCAGATTGTATTCCTTGGCTATGGTACCATGATTTACAAACACTGTTATGAGTGGACTTCCTGTCCTGCTGAACTCATACAGGTAACATGAGAGTAATTTGCACATTTACTAATGAGAGAATGGGTGATTTACTGCCTTATTTGCTCTTGCAGCCCATTCAGGACCTTCTTGCACAGGCTCTGAAAGATGAAAACACAGAGGACATCGTCCTGTTTGTGAAGGCTTTGGGAAACGCTGCACATCCTTCTAGCCTAAAGACAATCACAAAGATGCTGCCCCTACATAGTAAATTAGGTTCATCACTACCAGTAAGAGTTCACGCTGAAGCCATGATAGCCCTGAGGAACATCGCCAAAAGGGAGCCTAAAATGGTGAATTATCAACACAGAGAGAATTCCTATCCATTCGAGTCTTTGCACAAAGCTCCACACTGAGTTTGCTTTCTCTTATAAATCAGGTCCAGCATTTAGCCTTTCAGCTCTACGGGGACAAGACTCTTCATTCGGAGATCCGCATGCTTGCGTGCATTTTGCTCTTTGAGACAAAACCTTCAATGAGTTTGGTGTCAGCTGTTGTTCATATTGTGAAGACAGATACAAATTTGCAAGTAGCAAGCTTCACCTATTCCCACATGAAGTCCCTGACTAGGAGCACCAGCGTTATTTATGCCTCAGTGTAAGAGCGCGTTCTAATCCTTCTTCACAATCAGATAAATCTCTGTGATTTGATTGATCCTGCAGTGAGCTCTTTCATGTTGTCACTGCAGTGCTGCAGCATGCAAAGCTGCCCTGAGAATGTTGGGCCCAAACCTAGACAAGCTGAGCTCACGTTTCAGCAAAGCCATCCATGTCGACGTCTATAACAGTGAGAATCGCCGTGCCTGGTTTAAGTAACCTCGAACCTTTATTTTTGACCTAATATTGATTAACTGCACCTCATTAAACTGTCTGTTAGGTCCCTTTATGCTTGGTGCTGCTGCATCTGCTTACTACATCAACGATGCTGCCACCATTATGCCCAAATCTATTACGACTAAGCTCAAGGCCTTCTTTGCTGGAGCTGCTACTGACATTCTGGAGGTAATGGAAACCAAAATCAGTCCAGATATTTAATAACTAACATGAAAGTTACTTGTTTTGTTTTTAACTCTTTTTTTGTCTAGGTTGGAGTAAGAACTGAGGGACTACAGGAGGCTTTTCTGAAAAATCCAGCAGTTTTTGAAAGTGCTGACAGGGTCACCAGGATGAAACATGTCATTAAGGCTGTAAGCAACACCATAAAGTCACAGAAATTAGAAGGACATCTTATCTGGTATCTGCAAAATGAAACATAGCAGACTAGTGATCAGTTGGGTTGCATTCGTTCTCTCTCCACAGCTCTCTCACTGGAAGTCTGCACCCAACAGCAAATTCCTGACTTCCATCTACGTCAAGCTCTTTGGACAAGAAGTTGCCTTTGTTGACTTTGACAAAAACTGGTTTGACAACACCTTTAATGTATGATTCAAACAACCTATCAGCCTAAAGATCAATTTAATCGTGATTCTGCAAGGCACAATATTTATAAAATATTCTTCCCCTGCAGCTCGTCATCGCCAATAACTATGCTGACACGTTTAGTAGAGACGTTTTCAAGGCTCTGCAGTCTGGTCCTACTTTGCGCTTTGTTAAGCCTCTGCTGGCTAATGAGGTGAGGCATATCATGCCTACTATAGCTGGATTTCCCATGGAGCTCGGTCTGTACACTGCTGCTGTGGCTGCTGTTCCTGGTCAAAGTGAGTAAATGCTAAAACCAGCAAAAACAGTTCCCAGTGTTGTCTGTTTAAAATGCCATTAAAATATATCTTCTTAATGACTTAATATCTCCATCAACACCAAAAAATCTTTAAAAGTTTAGAGTATAATTTTTTTATTCCCTTTTTCAAAGAAAAGAAGAAGTTGTGAGCTTTTTTTTAATAGGTGAATATGGAAATATCATAAGAATGGGCAGAAAAGTAACTTTTCTATTGTGTTTTCTTAGTCAAAGTCACCACAACTCCAGCTCTGCCAGAAGACTTTTATCTCAGACACCTTCTCAAGGCAGACATACACATTAGTACCAAGATCAAACCAAGGTGGGGACACTGGCTGTCACTAAAATAATAAATACTTTATAACACAGCACATAACCAAGGGTTTAATTCTGCCCCTGGAATCAAATGGAATTTCCAAGAATTTTACCTGAAATTATAACATAATTATATTTACTTAATATACTTATAGTAGTAGATACATTTAAAAAATGGTTAATAATCCAAGTTTTTACAGGAAAGATGATAGATACAATCAACAGGGATAGATACAAAAATAAGGGAAAGGCACACATTAGAGAACAAAATAATTGCAAAGTGTTTGGAAGTAGTGCAAAGAAAAAATCTGAATAAAGTATTTATGTACTATTTAAAATTACTTACATTATAATTTGCATAATTTATGTCTACCTCTGGATATTTGTAGGTAAATATAATTAGATTATAATTAAATGTAATATACAAGGAAATTCCATTTATTTCAAGGGGAATTACACTTTTTTTTTAAAAGTGTTACCAACAAATGTAATAAAATGTACAACTGTCCTCATCTTCTAGTGTCGCTGTGAACACATTTGCTGTGTTTGGGATAAACACTGCCATACTCCAGGCTGTCATGGTATCAACAGCCAAACTCTACTCCATCGTGCCAGCCAAAACTGAAGTCACATTCAACGTCAATGAGGGCTACTTAAATTTCACAGCACTTCCTGTTTCAGTGCCTGAAAACATTACAGCTGTGGAGTAAGCCATGACATTTTTGAATTCACTGCATATTCGTAAACATCGCTTCTGAGACGCTTTTGTCTTTGCACTGACAATGATTGCAGTACATCCTTGCTTCTCTTTAACAGGGTTGAGACTTTTGCTGTGGTAAGAAATCCTGCTTCGGGGGAAAGAATCACTCCTGTGATCCCTGACAACCCCAGACAGATTCTGATATCTAATAATACTTCTTCTGACACTGCTAGTGAGGTGAATTTTAAACAGTTTTATGCATAAAAGAAATATGTTGTTTTTAAAAATGTAATTAACACAAATCTTTTTCATTTCCTCATAGTCAAGCTCCTCAGAGTTCATTTCTCAGCGTCAGAAAGTTGGCGTGCATATCAAATCTAAAATGGTGAAGAGTAAGAAGAAGTACTGTGCTCAGACTGTTAACGCTGGACTCAAGGCCTGTCTCAAGATTGCCACTGCTTACATGGGGGATGCTGCAGTCTATAAACTGGCTGGAAAGCACTCTGCTGCTTTTTCTGTCACACCAAGTAAGAACCTTTGTGCATTTTCTAGCAAGACTTTGCAGTAATGAGCTGCTAACTGCATTAACTGATGATGCTTTCAGTCGAAGGTGAAGCTGCCGAGAGACTGGAATTAGATGTTCAATTTGGAAGTAAGGCTGCACAGAAGATCATCAAACACATCACCCTTAGAGATGAAGAAAACCCTGAGGAAACACCAGTCTTAACGAAACTCCACAAAATCCTGGCCCCTACCCAGAAGAATAGCACCATATCCTCTTCCTCTTCCTCCAGTTCCAGCAGCTCTCGCCTTCATGTCAGATTATCTTCTTCCAATTCCAGCTCTTCATCCCATTCTAGCAGGAAGAAAAATGATGCAGCTGCTCAACAAGTCCAACTGCTTTACAGACGTTACAGCAGCAGCAGCAGCAGCAGTGGTAGTAGCAGCAGCAGGAGCAGCAGTATCAGTAGTAGTAGCAGCAGCAGCAGTAGTAGCAGTAGTAGTAGTAGCAGTAGTAGTAGTAGTAGTAGTAGTAGCAGTAGTAGTAGTAGTAGCAGTAGAATTAGAAGCAGTAGCAGCACAAGCGAAAGAAGCATCAGAAGCAGCAGAAGCAGCAGAAGCAGCAGAAGCAGCAGAAGCAGCAGAAGCAGCAGCAGCTTCGGCTTTTCCACCTCTGTCAGCACTTCCAAGTCCAGCTTTGCATCGAGCTTTGCATCACTCTTCAGTCTTAGTTCGAGCTCTTCTCACTACAGTGCGCAACACAGAAAGGTAAACATGCCGTATTATTCTGAGACAAAGAGCCGCTTGAGCTGCAACTACTACTGTTGAAATATTTATATTGTATAAGTCACCATTTTATTAATATTTTATTTTCTATCTATAGTTTTTAATTCATTTCAAATCTCATAGTTATCTGAGTATAGGTGACAGCAGAAATGACTCAGAATTATGGCCAGTGTGGGTGCTGACAAAATGTTTCTTCATAGCAACCTGCGAATCATCACCACAAATCGAAGGAGAAACACAAGGAGAAACACAAGGAGAAACACAAGGAGAAACACAAGGAGAAACACAAGGACCACAAGAATCCAGTGAGAACCCATTTACACAGTGTTTCAAAGTATGACAATACTGTACATTGTACAGTTTGAACAGATGTTGACTTGTGTCATGTCTTTTGCATGGCATTATATGACATTCTTGTAGCACCACACCTCTAAAGCCACAGCGTCAGAGGTTTTCAGAAGTAGAGGCAGTGGCTCAAGCTTGGACGCTATCCAACAAAAGGTGAAATTTGGTCAAATCTTCTTTTCAATGATGGATTTCATGGATGTAGTCACATCAATAATTGTCCCCACAGAAGCGCTTCCTTGACAGTCAAGCTGCGATCTTTGGCATGATCTTCCGTGCTGTTAAAGCTGACGAGAAGGAGCAGGGATACCAGTTCACTGCTTACGTGGACAAAGCTACCAGCAGACTACAAATGATTCTAGCTGACATTGTTCCTGATAACAACTGGAGGCTCTGTGCTGATGGAGCTGTGTTGAGCATGCACAAAGTCAAAGTGAGACACTATCTGGCTTATTTTTGGATGTTAAACTGAACATAGCATGAAAAAAACAAACTCATTGTCATTTCTCTTTGTTCTTTCTAGGCTAAAATCAACTGGGGAGCAGAATGCAACCAATATGATACGGCGATTACAACTGAAACCGGTCTTGTCGGTCGAAACCCTGCAGCTCGGCTGAAGGTGGACTGGAATCGGCTACCTTCTGATCTTACGCACAGTGCGAAGACGTATGAAACTTCACAGACACTGTCGCACATGTCATACAGACAATGTGAAAACATCTGATATCTGTAAATTCTTTTGCAGGATGTATAAGTACATTTCTGCTCACATGCCTGCCGGCTTGATTGAAGAAAAGGTCAAAAACAGCAACAAGCAGCTCTCGTTTACTGTGGCTGTAGTATCTGACAAGCTCATCGACCTGATTTGGAAAACACCGAGAGTATGAACAGTGAAGTTGTTCTTTCAAAATAGAGTCATATGTTTTGATTTTTCTTACTATAATTATTCTGTTTACAGAGCACTGTGCATAAGCGGGCATTGCACCTTCCCATAACTCTGCCACTTAACGAGATCAAAGATCTTACTTCCTTCAGTGGCGTCTCTGGAAAGGTCAAGCACTTGTTTGCTGCGGCTGGCGCAGGTAATAGCTCATGCCTGTCATTTAAAACATGGAGAGGCTGTCTTTTTCTGCAATTAAAAAAAATGTAAGTTTTTTTTCCCCCTCCTCAGCTGAATGTAGCTTCACCGGCAATACGCTGACCACGTTCAACAACAAGAAATTAAAGAACGAGATGCCCTCAAACTGCTATCAGGTTCTAGCACAGGATGGCACAGACGAGCTGAAATTCATTGTTCTACTGAGGAAGGATCGCACTGAACAGAATCAGATCAGTGTGAAGATTGCTTACATGTAAGATTTCATTAAAAACACAAAAGAAACTGGTTTTCTTACACAAGTTGACAAAACAAAGGCTTACATCTTCTCGTGCAGAGACATTGACCTCTATCAGAGAAGATCCAGTGTGATTGTGAATGTGAACGGGCTGGAAATACCCACGAGCAACCTGCCATATCATTATCCCAGAGGTTTGTGTGCAGTCGAAAACTTTTGACTTTAGTAAATCAGCAACATTTAATCTGATTTTGCAAACTACAATCAAATCTATGATCAAATTTGAAATTTCAAAGTTCTGTCGAAAAAAGAAAAACAAGAGCAATCATGAAACCTTTTTGTCTTACAGCTGACATGCAGATCAAACAAAATGGCGAAGGCATCTCTGTGTATGCAGCTAGCTATGGTCTTCATGAAGTCTACTTTGACAAGAAGTCATGGAAGGTAAGAGCAAAACTGATTACTTTGATTATGAGCTTAAAAGCCCAGGAAGACCAGAATTCTGTTAAAATTGATATCTGATGTCTTGTGTGATCCTACCATGCAGATTAAAGTTGTGGACTGGATGAAGGGGAAGACTTGTGGGCTCTGCGGAAAGGCTGATGGGGAGACTATGCAGGAGTATCGCACACCCATTGGATGGATAGCCACGACAGCAGTGAGCTTTGCTCATTCTTGGATTCTGCCAGCTGAGAACTGCAGAGACACCACTGGTAAGACACAGAGATATCAGTGAAGTCATGTTTAAAGGAAAAATGTAATCAAGGCAAGTCTTCTAAAGAAAAATGTACTGAATCTATCAGGAACCCTAAAATCCCTGCTGTGTTACAGAGTGCCGTATGAGGCATGAATCTGTGAAGCTGGAGAAGCAGGAAAACGTGCAAGCTCAGATCTCCAGGTGTTACTCTGCTGATCCGGTGCTGCGCTGCTTGCCTGGGTGCTTCCCTGTGCGCACCGCCAACGTCACTGTTGGCTTCCACTGCCTTCCTCCTGGTGAGTTTGCAAAGAAATAAAATGTATGCTTGATTGAAAAGATTAAAAATGCAACAAAACCGAGAAAACCACTTTTCTAATTATTTAAAGTTTGGAATGTTTCAAATGATTTTTGCTCCCTTCACATCTGCAGGTTTCAGCCCCTCCAGCATGTATAAGAGCGTGGACCTGATGGAAACTGCGGAGAGTCACCTCGCCTGCACCTGCACTGCTCAGTGTGCTTAACAACACCGACTTCTGTCAGTCTCACACATTGGCATGTATGTTTTGAATGTTATTTTAAATAAACTGCATCTCCAGATTAACTCTCTGAGCTGAAAATGAACTATGGTGGATTTCAAAAGGAAAACTCGTACTGAATAAAACTGTTTATTACATTCATTGTAACGCAGGGACAATAGAAATGAGATCATCTGTGAAATAAAGTGTGAAGCTGAACGCACCTATATAAATTCAGTAATTGCAGCCAGTTTTTCTTCTGGCTTAAATCAAGTGATCCATATTCTCCATCTGCTTCCCTCTTAGAACAACTTCACTGCTTTCTGCGATATCATCCACATAAATGCTTCCCTTACACAGAGAAACAGGAGCTTGGGATTATAGTGACTGCAATTAATTTGCACATGCCAGGCGACGAGGGCTGTGTGATTCTCAAAATTTTGGTATCGATTCATACCAAATACATGCTGATACCAACACCAATAGTGGCACTAATAACGTATAAAGGCAGCTTATGTAGAGAAGAGCAGTGTGTCATCATTTATGAGATGAATCAAAATCAATTTGCAAATTCTGAACAGCTTTTTATTGATTTCTGCTGTAACTCCCTGTGATTTTTACTTTGCACATTAATTACTTAACACGATAAAACACACCTTTAAGCTTTTCGTGCATTTTCAAAGTTTTTGGAGAACTGTAAATATGGCTGTCTCTGAAGAGCTTTAAGTCAACTTCTGTTGTTTCAATGTGCTTTAAGCTATAAATATACATTTAATTTAAGAGGATAGAAACAAAGTATTGATCAGATACTAATACTAGCATTGGTATCGAAACTATAGCTATTTGGTTCAATCTGTCCACCTCTACTGGTTACTTAGAATGAACTAGTGATTCAGGCACACACACACACACACACACACACACACAGTGATCTCCTAAAGTCAACAGCAGCTTTATATGCACTCATTTTGTGCAAAGAAAGAACATTTTTACACACATTAATGAAGCCCAGTGTTTAGTATACAAGACCGAGTGTATTCTATTCATATAGATAAAGTATTTTATTTGACCTCTTCAATAAACACACCCATTGCATCGCTACAATCACTGGTGCCATGGTATTGTTTTTTATAGTGTGTACCTTTTTCCAGTCTCAGTCCACCACAGATGAATGGGAACCAGGAGCGGTCGTGATGATAAAAAAAAGTTTAAAAAGCAGTGATTACTTCCACAATAGTCAAATGGCAAGAAACCTTTTGTATCTGTAAAACTATAATGAGCGCAAACATGAACACGTCATTTAACATTTGAGAGGCAAATAATGGCCATCTGTCAACAACAAGCTCCTAAAAGAAAAGCAACATTAGAGAAGCAAATTGTTTCATGATAAATCATATTAACACCACAGTGGTCTAAAGTCACTATCTTCTATATAATATGCAAATTGTGCAAGATGTTACATTCTTCCTATTCAAAAGCAGCAGATATACTACCCGTTATAAACCTAACAGTAACATTTTCTGGAAAAATGCTGCTGTCACTCAGCCACATTCTTAATGTTATAACTAGAGAAAGGGCATACTTGGTTTGATTTACCCGATCACATATTGCATTGAAACAGCAGCATCTAAATGTAAGATATGCCAATTCATGATTTACAGTATGATAAATAAATAAACTGACTACAAACTAAAGACAGGACATTAATACAGAAGAAACCATCAGATCCAGCAAACCAGAACTTCACTTTTAACATTCTTTCCTTCTTAAGCAGTTTAATCATTTTACAGTCGATTTTTGGGTCTTTGGCATCCACCCATCAGACGCATTTGTGAGACATAAACACTGGACATTAACAATCAGTCTGATTCAAGTGATGAGACTTTTTGGCTTCAGGTGGAGCTGTTCTTCTCCTGAGTGTGTGCGTCATCCTCGCTGCACTCCCACTCTTGGTGCTGGACGAAAACATCTCCACAACACATGATCGATTCCTCCACATGTTCCCCGTTTGTCTTTGGTTGCACTGAGCTGCAATGACATTGAGGGGAAAACTTCTAATTAAGTTCATGCAGGTAAATAACGCCATGCTTAAAACTATTTCAGAAATTGTGGTACACATTAAGCTACCACACCTGTTTTCTGGGATAAGGCAAAGCGTGCAATACAGGTCAGCTGTGGAAGCTGACGCGAGCGGGACACATCTGGGTGTGGGGGAGGTTGTGTCTGAATGACATTTGATGAGCTTTTCTGGAGCCACCGTCGTAGCTGCCTCCGTTTCAGCTGCTGGGAAAAAAAGGCTGATTTAATGACTGCTGGCCTTGATGGAAATTATTCATCACTTCAGAAGAAACACTTGTTCAAATGTTTACACAAGTATATTTAGATATCTATTCATTTTTCCAACTCCCGTTACTTTGTAACAATTTCACACCATCTAAAGCAACTACTCCTCTTCATTTTAGGGAAATTTAAAGAAAACTGAGATACTCACATATCAAAAAAGCACTTTTAGATTTTAACAATGGGTTTTTCTTTGAGTCTGCAAATGGACTTAAGTTTAAAAACTGGTGTTTGAGCCATGTTGCTCGATCCTCCTCAAAGGCCTTCCTCTGCAAAAAAAAAAAAAAAGGTTTCAAAAACAGTTCAAACATCTTAACTCAGTCAGTAACCTTAGCATAGGCACACAACTTCCTTGAGCTAAGATCTAAATAACATTTTTTTTTTTTAAACACCTCGTGGCTCAGTCTGATGGCTGCCTCTGTGAAGTTCTTCCTCTCCCTCTCAAAGATTTTCCTCTGCTCCTCCAGAGTCTTCCACTCCTCCCCAAGGCGCTCCTTCTCTTGAAGCATGTAGCAATTGCTTAGCAGGGATGCAGTTTCCTCATCACATGGAGAGCTTAGCTGCTGCTATAGGAAAGAAAGGAACATGGATGGCCTGATTAATCAACAATTTTATTGATTATTTATAGAACAAAATCAGTTTCAACCAAAACACAAACAACAGTAAATCAGGTGTTCATTCCAGGGTAACGTAAGAAGTAGCAGACATCTCTGATCCGGTTTTTGGTAAATGCATATTACCTTTCACTAAACACAGAAAAAGACAGAAAAAGACTGTAGAAACTTTCTCTCTCTGTGCAAAGATCTTTTAAATCCACACAACCTCAGGGCTAATTCATCCGTACCTGTAGGAGCTGCTGTTGTGCTTGAATAAAGTCTTTGCACTGCTGGATCTCCAGCTTTAGTCTGTCCATCTCTTCCTCGTGACTCTCTTGTGGAACGGCATCAGTGTTTTTGCTTTCCTCCATCTGAACCAAGGATCCTAAGCAAAAAGCCCAAATAATTAATTATATTTACATGCATCTTATAAATACTGAATTCAACAAGAAGTAAACATACAGTTAAGAATGTCTAAAGTCACCTGTCACATTTCTTGACTTTAACAGACAAAAACAAAATAACAGGTCCGTGTTTGAATGTTGACTTTTAATTCCTTGAGTGATCAGAGCAGAGTTTATCATTTAAACAATTATTTGCATTAGTGAGGAATTGTTGATGTCACAGTATTTCACCTTGGCTGTCCAGTCTTTCAACGTGGCTCTTAAGTCTTCTCCACTGGAGGCGAATACTGTTGGTCAATTTCTCCCGGGCATGAAAGCAATAAAGCTCTACGCTTTCCTTACTGGAATCGAACACCTCTTCCTCTTCCTCCTCCGATGCGGCCTGGAGTGAGAATAAAAAACACTTTTCAATCTGCTGGTAGCACATCTGACAAATATTTTTGAACGACTAAGTGAAACGAAGAAGGCTGATTGTTTAAAATCTCAAAGAAACGT
>VURO01046630.1:0-26029 GCA_015108175.1 Pelvicachromis taeniatus | reverse complement strand
CCACGCCTCATCTACCTCTACATGATCAGTAGCTGCGTCTTGAAATCCTGTATATATGCCTCTTGGTTCTGGATAGGCTGTCCTTATGTTGTTTACTGCACATGATGGGATGACTTCGTACTCTAGCAGCCATGCATCCACCAGGTAAACTGTCGAGATGAAGCATACCTGTAAGATCTTAAAAAAAAGAATGAACTATAGACTACTCATTTATGCTTTTTGTCTTAACTGGTAAAACACAAAAGTTAAGAAGTACGCAGCCCAGTTTACTTAAATTTTTTATAGTGTAGCAACGGTATTAATTAACTTGCCTATTAGTGACCTGGTTACGACTTGGTAGACCAGCACTATACCGGTCATGGAGGCTAACAAGGGCTGCCCAAAGAACATCTTAAATAAGACATACGGCTTCAAAGGTGCACTGTAAAATCTGTAAAGGATGTGTAAAATAACATTGTAATTTTACTGTATAATAAAAATTAGAATTATATTAATGTTTTTATCATGTTGTAAAACAATACCGTGGATAGTAATAATGATTACAGGACATCAAACTACTCGTTCTTATTGTTTAATTATGAAGAATTATCATATAGAAATTTAAAAAAAAATCTGAAGTTGTATGTTAATTGATGCTTTTTGAACATGTATATCTTGTCATTTAATATGTATATACTTGCCTGGACATTTCAACAAAAACATTCACACTTTCCCTCATTCACAGCAGTGCTGTGCCACAATACAAATTTTGGTATTGATCCAATACCAAGTAAATACAAGGCCAGAATTGCCAAATTAATTCACGCAGCTAACTGGGGTAGAGTAGTGTGCCATGACTTATGACATGAATTTTCAAATTACAAATTCTGAACACATTTTAGTCACCACTATATCACTGTGATTG
The DNA here is from genome assembly GCA_015108175.1 of Pelvicachromis taeniatus. Taxonomy (NCBI): domain Eukaryota; kingdom Metazoa; phylum Chordata; class Actinopteri; order Cichliformes; family Cichlidae; genus Pelvicachromis; species Pelvicachromis taeniatus. Next base: position 25,125 of record VURO01046630.1, on the reverse strand, counting down.
TTACTTTCCACAAAGGTAAGTTAACACAACAAAACACACCTTTCAGCTTTTTATCTGTTTTGAAACTGGGTTTTTGGAGACCTGGAATGTAAATTTTTCAGTCTCCCAAGCACACAAAAAGGTTCGGACATTTTTCATAGTGCATGTTTGATTTTTACTTTTTCCAAAGAAATAATTAACACAGTTCAACAGGCTACATAGTCAACTTGAAGGATAAAAGCAAAGTATCAATCCAATTGTGCTAGTATCGATCCAATACTATCGATATTTGGATCGATCCACACACCTCTAGTGTTAGCAACATAATGCAGTTGTTTCTGTTCTAGAGCAGTGTCCATTTTACCATTGCGCTCACTATTTTCCTCCTCCAGCACATAAACTAAAATCAGCTGATTGTAGTGAGAGTAGAAGAACTGATAAGGGGGATCGATAGACAGGCAGACTAACGATTTAAAGGAATTGGACTACTGGGAACCGGTTCTCTACAAGAACCAGTTCTTGATTCCCTTCTCTGATTATTGATGCTTGTAACTCTGTCTGGTGAAAAGACAGTGCGTTTACTTACAGTGCTCCAAAACTTATTCCAACAGTTCACAAATAATGCAGTTCCCAATTGTGCTCCTCTGTGGTAGCCCAGTGCACAAGTGGTGCTCCCTGAAACTTCCCTCTGCCAGATTCTCCTCAAGAGGAAGTAAAAGTTAGCAGGTTCGCTAGCCAACAGTTCCAGTTCAGTGTAATAATACTGATTGGAAACAGCTGGACGAGTGACGGAGGACCGAGACAGCACAGAGGGTGTTTTTTTTTTTTTTTAGCTATGTTCCAGTCACACGCCATACCAGTTGGTGGCGGTAATGCACCATTCAGTTGTTTGCCAACCGCCAAATAAAAAAAAAAACAAAGAAGAAGAAGACAGCTGTATGTGGCCGCGACCCGGCCCCGGATAAGCGGGTGAAGATGGATGGACAGCTGTTCTGGCCCTGTGCCTTTTATTTTAACATAAAATAAAAAAAATAGACATATCTGCTTTTCTTTTTGGTGTTCCCCACATGCACATCAGTAATCCCCCACAAAGGAATTACTGCAATTAGTTAAATATATCAGACTGAGCGAAACACTAACATCACAATTGCAACTGGTTCCAAATGCTGCTGCTACACTCTTGACAGGCACACGGAGGCGTGATCATATTTCAGCCAATCGTTGCACTGACTGTCTTTGAAGCACAGGATCAATTTCAAAATATTGTTGCATCCATCAGTCAAAGTGGTGTGTAGCACTTTTGTCAATGTCTGTTGTGCTTAAATGTGCTATATAAATGAATTGACTTGACTAGAACAGAGAATATAATGTTGCCATGTATTCAAGTTACATCCATTGTGACAGCTAAGTCACTCATTTGTACAGGAACAACTGCTAAAAAGTAACACTCCTTACAGTGGTATCTGGAACTGTTGGAAAAAACAAATACAAAAATTTAGTTCAATTTGTTTAGTTCGGTTTTGTAAGGTTCTCAAAGTTTTGTTCCAGCACTGACAAATAAAATGTAACCCTCGCTTTAGGTAGGTGTTGGTACTGCATGCTTTGGATTGCTTTTGCCGTTTTCTGCACAAGAAGGTTCATTTTGGAGGCTCATTTGACAATTACAAGTTAGTCTGGAGTGCAAATTCTTAGCTAGTTACCAGAGAAGACCAAGTATATCCAAGTCCCATGCAAATTTACCCCAAAAACGCAGACATCAGGGGGGATATCACTTGAGGTCCTCTGCTTATGTATCAATGGAGAGTTAAGATAAGTAGACCATACCATGGGTGTTAAGTATTAGGTGATTCAAAAGTAGCAGCAGGGTTTTAGTATAACTAAGTTGAACTCCAAACTCTTTGGGACCAATCAAACATAATTGTGTTTTTTCTGTAATGTTCTTGTTTTTAGCTCACAGTATGTTGAAAGTTTGGTTAGGCTGAGCTGGAAATGGCAAGCTCACCACATCCCGAGTATGTGGTATAGACACAAACACATACAGACAGACACAGAGACTAGAACACACTAACATAAGAAGAAATACCAGTGTGGAGAAGTTAAGTTGTGAGTGGAGGTGACAGAGGCCCTCAAGGGAAACCCAAACACAGGAAGGGCCGTGCCTATTCTTGCCCGTTTGTGTGTCTTTGTAGGCATGTGTGCATGCCACCTCCCAAAGGATCTTCCCTCAACGACTACAAAACTAGGACAAAGCCTAAGGAATAACAGGAAAAAAATAACAGAGAAAAGCAAGAATAAAATGACATAAGAGGAAAGTGAGATGGTGGAGGGTGAAAAGGTCAAGATGGCTAGAGACAGGGACAGACACAAGGGGAAAAGCCAACCTGTACAGAGGGAAACCAAGATGGATGGAAAGAGACACAAGAATAACAAAGAAATGACGGAAATAGGAAATTGTGGGGAAAAAACGGTGAAACCGTCACAATCTGTAAAATTCACTGAATCTTGACAAAGTTCATATCTACAATAGGGCTTCTATTCTAAATGATGAAAGCAGAAAGAAATTTCAGAACAATACAACATGTTAAAGTATTTTGACAACTACTTGAGATATTAATCAGTGTGTACATGTGCTGGGAAAAAGAGTGTAGTTTGCAGGTTAAATTTACATTCAGTGTAAGAAAAAAAAAAAAGGGAAGCAGAAAAGCAAACAAAACTGAAACAACTTCCAGGGATTGCCAACCTCCATCCACCCCACCCCACCACGCCAAGTGACACTGACTCTAGACCAAGACCAAATGTTGTGCGTATGAAACTAGCAGCAGTCATATGGTGAAAGTTGAAGGTGAACCCTAGAAATCACAAGGCACATTCATAACAATTCAAATCTAAACCCCAGCTAACGTATTGCTGGGTTTTAATTCAATCTGGGGCCTTTCTGTGTGGACTTCACGTTCTCCTCAAGTCTGTGACGGGTCCCTCTGCGTACTTTGGCTTCCTCCCAACATCATGTGTGGGGTTAGGTTATTCTGAGAGTCCAAGATTCTAAACTCATCATAGGTGTGAATCTGAGCATGAATGGTCTGTCTGTTAGCTCTGTGACAGACTGGTGACGTGTTCACACTAGGACAGTTAGGATAAGCTCCTGACACCCTGAATTGAATAAGTGGAAAGTGGTGGATGGATACACAAACGCTACATTTTGTTTTTCTTACTAGCACCTAGCAGTGGTGCTAATACCGTACCATCGCTGTTAGGTATTAAAATATTGTTTGTGTATTTGGGAAGAAACTTTCACATGAATTACAAAGCAGAATAACAAAGTTCATTTACTCAAGTTTTTTTGGTTGGTTTTTTTTGCCTGTTCCGATCGGCACTGTAGCAATCAAGAAAATACCCAATGGATTTACTTTTTCCAAGTGGATCATTATGGCTTTGCAATACTGGTCCACTTGATTTATCGTAATTATTTTTATTTATATATTTATTTTAGACAAAAGTAGTTCAAGAAAATGAGAGGGAAAGAAAAACAAAGGTTTCTCCATGTAACTATCTGATAGTGGGTGTGGAGAGCCATAGCCCCGCCCCCCAGGACATGAAGCAGACATGGGGGCGATCCAGGCCCCAGACATCTAGAGGCCCCCCAGAGCGCGGAAGCCCAACGAGGACCACCGGAGGGGCAGCCGCTCCACCCTCCTGGAATGAGCTGAAGAAAGTTCCAGACAGGCGGTCACCCAGCAGCCATAGTGCATTAGCTACAGGGGGGCTGTGGCGACGTGCCCACAGGCTCCGCCGGCAGCCAGCCGCGTCAGAGCGGACCAAGCCCTGGGCCTAGAGGGGCCCAACCGAGCCATGGGCTCCAGGCACCGGGAGTGAGCCAGTACACACCAGAGCGCCCAGCCCCACTCATCCAAGATCCACCAATGCACCGGCAAGTGAGGGCATGAGTCACCGGCAGGGAGTGTGGTAGTGGGAGATAGGCCCCCACACCTGGGGTGCCTGAGATGTTCCCAGAGAAGTGGACCTCTAACACCCAACCCGACACACAGACATGGACAAACAGGCATACAACACCCTCATGCATATATATACAAATACTCAGCACTCGCAGAAATGAACAGTGTAAACACACTCACACTCCCCAAACATACTCTATACCCCCAGGTCCAGGTACCCCAGAGGGGCAATCTGCCATCAGACCCATGAGATGGTGCCATTGGTCGTGGGGTGGAGACAAGCAGCCAGCCCCAGTCCTGCAGCCGCAGGGAGGCCCAACATCCCAGACCCCGACTAGAAAGCCAACTCCTCCTCCCGGCCCCCCGCCCCCGATGGCGAACAGAAAAAAGTAGTGTACACCTCTCTCTGCCTGCTCATACGTGGTGTTGCCGTACTGTTCTAACGTGCTTTTAAAACACAGGAGGGGCGTGGGTGCTTTCTGCCAGAAAGCAGCAGGTGTCAGCCTGGCCCCTCCTGAGAACCCTCAATGTCTACATGTAATTTAAATTGAGAGGTGGGCACCAGCACCAGAGGTGAGGTTGAATACACAGGCGTCCCCTGGATGCCGTTCAGCGTGCCCACCCCCAAGGCCCTACATGTATGTGTTATGAGAGTATGAGTAATGTGGATGTCTAGGTTGTGGAATAAAATTGAGACACAGGTGGCCAAGAAGGGGACAGAGCCTCCCCTGCACCTCAGTGATGCACCTGTACCCCAAGGCCTTGCATGTGTGAGAGTGTGATGGAGCGGGAGGAGGGAGGTAGTCGAGGATGGGGAGGGAAGGGATTTGGGGGGGTCCCCTGCTGACCCCAGTAGGCACCCCCGTTCCCTGGAATCCACCAAGGGCAGGGGGCCCAGGCGCATAGCAACAGCACCGCCAAGCCCCATGCTGCCAAGCATGTTTATCAGAGTGCAAGTTTATCATAGAACATCAAGACAGATTTGTACAAATTTGCATTGGCCAGATGCAAAACTGCCAGTGATAATTTTTAATGCTTTTTGCTGAACTTTGTCAGTAATAGCTGGAGTGTCATATGCAATGAGATGCATTTAAGGCACGGAAGCGACAGTCTGGCCACATGCTGTTAAAGAAAAAACTCCTTCAGTATTGTGACACAGTTCTGTGCTAATATTGTCAGCATGTGAGTTTGCGCTTATGAATTGAAATGTAACAATTTGTGTTGAATAATATTACCTTCACCACATCTCATCTGCTTCCATATTGGCTTGTGCTTGTAGCCATGATGTTTTTTGACATCCCACACAGTTGAGTCAGCTCCGGCTTTTTGTGAAGAGTAGTAAAATACAGAACGCGCAATCAGAAATAAAAAATAAAAAAAATATTGTCCACCAGTGTCTCCTTGCATCATTTTATTTTTTGTTTTGTTACCTTTTCTAAAAAAATCATTAGAATCCCCCCCTCCCCCCGAGTTTCTATTGAGTGTGTTTTATGCAGTTAAAAGAGCATTTCCCCCAAATGTACTGAAGGCTTGGCCCTCCTTAGCCATAAATACATCTGACTCATGCATCAGGATGAGTTTTACTTAACCCAAGTCTGAAATTCCATAATTGAATTTCAAGCCACTCATATTCATTTATTTCATTTTCAGAAATGAATTGTGAATGCATGCTGTAGAGAGCGAAGACCAACCACAGAGCTGCTACCTCTGATCTCAACACAGAAACCACTATCCCAGCATGTGATAACTTAATGGCCATACTCCATCCCAGAGACATCAAAAAGCACTACTTTTAACCACAGAAGATTTCTTTGAACCTGCGTGACACAGGACAGTACAATAGTCCTTATGTGGACAAAGAGGCAAATCCCACAGCAATTACACCCTGCCTTCTTCACTTTCACCGCTGCCCTATTGTTTGGCTGTGTGTGTCCTGCTCTTACTTTGTTTTTGTCCCTCTTCCTAATATTACCCCTTATCTTCTTCTCTAATACAGTCATATGTCTTCATCATTTTCCGTTGCTAGCTTTCGTTCTAATCACCTCAGGTCACACAGTTTTTATTCGTTTTGTCCACTGAGAACTCTTCCATGCTTGGTGTGCCGAACACTCATTAACAAAAGCACATCAGAATTTTTTTGTGCCTCACAAGTTATCTATAGATATGTCAATAACTGTGTAGTTAATGATGCTGACGCATTTGGGAACATTGCCCTCCAAATTTCCACCTATGCAGATGAAATCCTAAGTTCCACATATTCACTATAATTGTGCAGGTGCACCTGGTAGTTTTCCTTTGGAAAAACTACTTTAGCTGACAGATCAGGTCACAGCTAAAATGTGGTTTTTATCACAAAATAGTTGTAGCTTATTCCCTGTCAATATGCCATTTGTATGAAGACATAATAGTTGATTGGATTAATAATACCCCATTTCCTGAAAATTTATTTCTTCCTATCCAAACATGTTATAAAATCCATCACTGTGGCTGCACACATCTAGCCGTGAAATTACCTAGTCACTCACCATAATCTATCCACTCCCCCCACGCACCACTGAGTACACTTTGCACTACTGTGTCACTGATAATGACTCAAGTTCTAAAAGTATGCACTCAAATAGCTTTTGCCTCTTTAAAGTAAGCCACCAATGTCACCGAAACTGACATTAGACTCTAACGCTGTACCTGGAAACACTTATCTGATGCTGTAGTACTGATATCCTAACCTGGATAGCATGTCTAGCAACTCGACCAATGCACATTTTAAATGTGATATCTGAATATAGAAGCTGTGCACATGTACTGAAGAACACCACCCCAATACATGTGCAATACATCCTGAGAAATGGAAATATCTTTGGCACATTTTAGTAGTTTCTGCCTAGAAATATTCATCTGAAAAGTGCAAACGTCAATAGGATGTCCGTGGCTAGCATCAGCAGTAAGACACGCTTTGGTATTCAACCCAGGCTCAATTGCCCAGCACAGAGAACTGTTGCCACACAAGAATTTCAATATCAGATGATACTATAAAGCCATTTCTTTTCTCCGGTGCCTAAGGTTTGAAAATTCTCATAATAAATGTTAATACGATTAACATTATGGGAAACCCATTCTTATGACAAACTAGAAAAGGTATAGTTAGGGAAGATGCGTTTGGTTAACATTTAATAAAAAAAAATAAATAAATGTAAATCATAAGAAGACATGTATGAAAAATGAGTGCCCCTCCACCCCTCAGACCTCAGGTTACATGTTGGTCACATACCTCCATGTTTATGAGTAAATAATAAAAGTAAATTCTCAGAATAATGACTTGTTACAAATAACATCTGCATAAAGAGATAGTAAAATTTCCTGAGTCTCAACAGTTTCTTGCAATGGCACAGTGATTTAACTACATAAATACTATCTACTTAGACGGATTGCTTGGACGGGCTAATATCTATGACCATCAGGCCCGCCATCAGGCCGGGGTCTTTCTGTGTGGAGTTTGCATGTTCTCCCCAAGTTTGCGTGGGTTCTCCCTGGGTACTCCGGCTTCCTCCCACAGTCCAAAGACATGTGGGGATAGGTGAATTAGAAACTCTAAATTGCCCATAGGTGTGAATGCGGGAGTGACTGTGAGTGCGATTGGTTGTCTATATATATGTGTTAGCCCTGCGACAGACTGGAGACCTGTCCAGGGTGTACCCCGCCTCTCGCCCCAAGACAGCTGGAATAGGCTCCAGCGCCCCCCACGACCCTGAAAAGGATAAGCGAATGGATGGATGGACCTTTTGTATAAATAAATAACTGTTTTATTCTCTAGATCATCGAGTTTTGTCTTAGGATCTGTATTCTTCATGTCACTTTTATTCAGGGCTTTCCATGTATTGCATATCTTAATCAAAGTGTCTTCTTGCACAAAACTTAGACAGGCCATCAGAGTCTTGAACCATTTTCTCTGAGAAACATTCTTTTTTTTAGGTCGATAAACACAAAATTTAAAGTAAACAAACTTGCATCACGTATATTTTGATCAGGTCTCTTCCCACTACTGTGGGAATGTATAAAGTGGCAGTACTGCATTTAAAAATGAGGGTGGTTCAATGACATTTCACAGGTGAAAATAATTGTTATTTTCAACTTTGTGCATAGTTATTGGATATCGAGCTGCAGACACAGAAACAAACTCATGGAAAGCAGCTTCTACTGCAACTAAAGGACATTTCTGCTATCTTCTTTTTCTGTGCAATACACTGTTTCACACCTATTCTCCTTTTATTATTAGATTAAAAATTCTTGTTTTCTGAATGATGATTTTTCCATGCACTGTGAACAATACATAAGCTTCTGCAATCTGTCAGCGCATTTCCTTTCTGTGTATTTGTATGTGCAACATGTTAGCGGAGAAGAAGAGCAATGAATTTAGAATGTGCATGTATCCATTTAGTACGAAAAAAGGAAATATACAATAAGCAATAATGCCGACTGCTGCCAAGACAATGACATTAACACCCAGAACTTATCAAGGACACTGTCAGCACATCTCTCTCTCTCTCGCTTTCGCCCTCTCTGTCTTACTCTCTCTGTCACTCACTCGGACTCAAAAATATCTATACAGAAAAAGTGCACACACAGCCAAGAAGGGAGAGGCTAAAAGAGAAAGACAGAGAGGAGGTGGAGGACATTATCTTGATGAAACAGCACTTGATACAGTACCCAGAGCCAACCAGAACATGGCTCTGCTTTCTTTTAATGGAGATTACATAGTCAAGGTCCAGCCTGAGCTCATCTTACTTAACACTGCATGCAACTACATCATTGTGAGTGTGTGTATGTGTGTTTGTGACAGTGTGTATGATCTAATATGCTGCTATCTTGCTACACATCAGCCATAATTACAGCACAACTCCTGACCTATGATCTGGCAGCCAATCAAATTCCCCACTATTGCTGACCAACGCGAGCAAACATGAGCACTGGGGATGTGGTGCAACACACCTCACACCAATCCACAATCACAAGGTCTACAAATTACTTGTCTCATTCAGGGTTTCAGATGCAAGTATGTCGCTGTTATTACCTTGAGAATACCTTTACAAGACCTGACAAATGACAAAAAAAGTATTTCCCGAATTGCGCACTCATACTTTCTGAAATGCAGTAGCTGTGTTCAGTCAGAGTACTGCATCTGACATCCTGACTTTCCTCTTAAGATTTTTTAAATTGGCCCTAAATTCACTTACAGGTAGTGTTTTAAAAGGCCTCGTCTCTTAATTGCAGCATTCTAAAAACCAAAAGATGCCCTGAGTCAAGACTTGAATAATTTGTAGACCTTGATTTCACGTCTCTCTCTCTCCATCTCAGTCTCTCTCGCTCTTTCTCTCACTCTCTCTCTCATGCTGTAACATATAGCTCTTCTTTTTTCTTCCTGTTTGCAGGGTGTTCTTCTTTCTGTGATATTGTATAGGTTGGAGTCAGATCATACATACCTCCTTGTCTACATATTTTCTTGCCCGGTTTCCTGGCACATTCCTTGGATATTCTTTTGACTGTAAAATGAATAGAAAACTAAAGAATAACATGGAGCCCCTGGACGCGCAGTGCACACAGGAGCTGGCATGCACACACATGAACACTCACGCAGCGCTGATTGACTGAAAAAGATTTAGAGAGGAAGGAAGGGAGAAATAAAGACAGGGGAAAAGAATGAATAACACCAGCTCAATCAGAGCAGTATTCACTCTATCAGTCGGCCAGCCAACCAGTCATTCAGCCAGTCAGCCAAATCAATCGGTGATGATCATGACAACGACTGTCTTGTTTAATGAACTGTAGCCATTGTGGATGAGCACAATACGCTATGATGAGCTGCAGACATGAGAGTGGGGAGGAGGAGGGGGCCTGCAGAGCAGTGCAAATAAAGAAATGAGAAAAAAGAGGAGCTGAGAGGAAAATCTGTTCAAAAAGTCGGAAAGAATGAATGTGTAAGAAAAAATATTGAGGCAGATGTGAAGTGAAATTAAAAGTGTGCACACTGTTCTCTCTTTCACACACCACTCTTGCACAGTCATGTAGTATAAGAAGTATCATGCACATTGAACATGCACAAGGTCATGCTTTCCCTTCTACTGACAGACATACAAGGACAGAGACAAGAAATTCACTCACACATAGTAACAACACAAACCAACAACACTTTTTTTTTCCTCTACCAGAAGGTTGTGGGTTTAATTCTCTCTGCCCCACCTCCCTCTGTACTCAGCCATCCTACCCTGGGCTTGCAGGCAAACTCACCATCCTCAGTGGGAACATAGATGTTAAGATAGAGGCAGTCCTCGCTCTGGTCCTGGACGTAGGTGGACACCACATCGATGCTATTGGTAAACCACACTGGCAGCATGACATCTGGCAGACGGCCTTCGACGATGCTTTGGGGACACACTGGGGCAAAGTGTGTGGCATTGCGAATGTCAGGCCATGGTGTCGCCGGCTCAGGTGGCTGAAAGCGGCGCTCACCAGTGGGTGGAGCGGCATATGGGACGCCCAGAAACTGTATGACAGGACCCAGGATCTCATTGTTCAGCTCCTTCTTGATACCGCGAAGCTTTCCATTGACTGTGGTTACTATTGGGTCATTCTCATCGAGTTTCTGAGCCAACACAACAGCTGGACATGCCTGCAGAAGCAGCAGTCCCAGCCATATTAGAGCGGATACCCACCAGCCAGCCTTTAAGGAACCTTCTAGACCTACATAACCCATGCTTCTGCTCCCACATGAAGCACTGTGAAGTAGCCGACATCCAATCCTCGAATGCTGCCTCCACTCGAACATGGCTGCTGTCCCTCACTTAACACTTGGTTGCTTTCTCTATTTTTGGCCAGTCCTTGTTGGTAAAACAAACTCCTTATTTCCTTGTTCTCACTTATACCATGCAGATGCAAACACAAACACAATCACAAAACTGACATTCATACAAAATTAAGGTATAAGGAAACTGGTAACTCCGGAGCAAAGGGTGAGGGGTTGTGAATGCTAATGATCCGTTTTAAAGCCAAAGCACTGCAAAGCATCCAGTAGGGTTGTAGCAGCCATCAGTTTCCTCCAAATTGGTGAAAGCAAATCTGTGAAGTATTCCTCACAGTATGGAAATATATTCCTCAGAACGGTCCTGTAAACAATCACTGGACTGAAGAAAAAAACACTGACGATTTCATCTTTAGGCACCACTTCTCAGGAGATAAACAAGCCAGTCAGTGATGATGGTTTCCATATTGCCATGTACAGCAGCAGAAGCAGCAATTGTGGTGCAGTGGGTCTAGTAGGTACTTGTAGTGTGACGAGTCAAGTCCAAAGTTGGTCCCCTGCAACACAGTAAACAAACATTTAGCATTCACACTAAGGAGACAATGGTCATTTTTAACCAGTGCCTTTTAAATTTACAAAATTATTTATCTTACTTCACAGCATAGCAGTCATACTCATATGCTCAGATCGTTACACAAGATAACATTCCTCAACAACACACAAGGTATCTATTAACATGCATGGCAACAAATTATAAGGTAGAGTTTAATTTTATACCCTACTGACAGTGTGACACTCCATCCCACCGAGAGGGGCTGATTTTTAGACAGACCTTAACTTGGATCCCAGCATCAACAACACTTGCGGTCAAAGCCACAGGTCATTTTAATGAAAGAGCATATTGTGACATCATTAGTGCCAGTGTACCACATGTTATGCAGAGAGGCAAACATTTGCAGATGGTGAATGGGTTATATATCAAGTAAGTCTTTCACACAGGTGGCTACAGTTTGTGTCATGTCACAGACCTGGTAACATTCCCCAGAAACTTTGCCTATTTTACCATTCTCTCAGTAAGCTGGACAGCTGTCTAATGAGATATAGTGTTGTAATAGAAAACGATTCCAACCAAAACAAAGCAACAAGTAAAATAACTCTACTTGCAGACGTACAGAATTATTTTTGTAGGAAATATATTAGACAGACAGACGGATAGCTAGTACACACTTGTGTGGGATTGTTACTTCACCCTTTACACCACTATGTGTTTGTGTGTGTGCATAAAATATCATGAAGGTATGTCCTTCATACTTTGTGGTTTTCTACCTTTCCCACACTTCTTAGTAGTCAGTGTTCCACCTGGATGAGCTCACCTTCAATTTCATACACTAAGGTAATCCTGTTTAACTGCATACACACAGCAAACTGTGAAACTAGCTATCATTGACACACAGCTGCATTTTCACTAAAACACTAACATGCTATACACCTTAAAGGATATGTGTATATCTGTATATGAAAGACTGATTGATCATGCATGCAAGCACAACTGAGTTAACTGAAGAAACATGACAATGAGGGAAGATTAGAACCTGAACCTAAGTGTCCAGACACAAACAAGAAAATCTAAGCATGCTAAGCCAGTCAGGGTCAGTAGGGGTTTTATAGTATTATGTAAGCTGGCTGATACACAAGCCTACATATTAATATCTGTCAATAGCTTACCCAGCCCCGGTTAGTGTTTACTATCCTACAAGATTTCATATTTTATCAAAAAAAAAAAAAAAGGGTGTTAGAACTTGATCACAAATTTCAGATATTTTTCCAACCTTAAAAAAACTTGGAGCCACAAAGACATACAAGTGCATACATGTAGGAGTGATATGTACAGTATATGTACATATCACTGTACATGTACTGTACATGAGTGAATAAAAAAAATGAAGAGCCATTCTTTTAGCCATTCATTCAATTTTACCTGAATGAGTCCCATTTTTTCTTGCATTGTGTCTTTTTTGCAAGTCAAATTCTGCCTGCTGTATTTATACGTGAATGCTGTGCTTCTGTTTGAAGTCAGAAGGTGGTGGTTTTCATGAGAAACATGGCTTTTCAGAGTGATTTTTTGTTATTCTTTCTATTTTTTTTACCCCCCCCCCCAAGAAAAAAAAAATACAGACATTACACCTAGTCTCACATGACAGTTTACTATGAAACTGCACAAATCATTAAAGCATAAATCATTGCACATGGTTTTAATCATATCTGAATGCTCAAAAAGAGAGGTTGAGGTAACTGATTCATTTCAAGGCCAGGTCCATTTGTACTGCATAGTTTTTCTGCTTTAACACACTTTATTTTAAATGTGAATCAGATCATTGGTCAGCTTCAATGAATGAATAAATGAATGACTAAATTATTAAAAAATAACCTGGATGTCCTTAGTTAGCCATTGGCTCCAAGGCTCTAGATATATACAATTCAACACATCCTACAATCACAAGTGTCAAGAGGCAGTCAAGCTTGGGAGGTTGGGACTGATGAAGAATGTTTTTCTCTTTTTTTTTTTGTTTTTTTTTTTTAATACAGCTGATGTCCTCTCACTGTGTTAATGTCTTTCTTCTGTATCTCAGCTTTGAATATTCATCAGCTTAAGGAATCAAATCTCCTGAAAGGACTGACACCATTAAAAATGATGTCAAATGATGTGCAGTAGCTATAGTGCTAGAGCAACTGGTGATATGAAACTGGCTGTAAATGTGAATGCAAGATTGGGTGTCTCTCTCGCTCTCTCTCTGCGTTATCCCTGTGATGGACTTGCAACCTTCCAGGCTGTACCCCACGTCTCGCCCTAAGACAGCTGGAATAAGGTCAACACTCACACCCCCAGTGAGTGTGAATTTGATAAGTGCTTTTTTTTTTCTGAACGTCACCTTCTGATTTATAAACACAAACACCAAATTATCTTGCCGAAGACAGTTTTTACAAAAACAATGTAAAAACAAACAATATATCTGGAGCCATGCATCTTCAAAGAAATCTTAAAAAACAACTCATGATTACATTTAATATACAGTATACTATGGCTTGTAGTTAATCTAACTTATACACTGAAAATGTAAAATAATAAACAGGACTGAGTCTAGATTTTATTATTTTCTTTCTTACATATAGGCCAGTTGTATACCATCCATATTCATTGTATAAAATTATGCTGGCAGCCATGTTGATGCCAGAGGATAAACTGCTTTGTTGGCCGCCTTTAAAAGTCAGCAGTTTTTGTTATTTGTTCAGGGACACAGAAGAATTGCCTACTAAACCTCTTTTACTTTTAGCAAACTGAAGCATGCTAAATAGTCCCTTTGGATCATGTCAAACAAGGGAACTAGTGGAATATACCCACATTTTCTGCATAATGATGGAAAATTACAACAGCTGCAAACACAGAGGGCTGTTGGAACTGAAGGTTAAAATATGAAACCCATGCTTTAGATCAGAGAAAACTAAAAAAATCTCAATATTTTTAGTTTTCAATATTCAAATTTTTTTATATTTATCTATTCATGGCTTTTTATCCTTTCTTTTAACTCATTTAATGAGTCTAGAGTTAGTGTTGTAAAAAGTTACAATAGTGAATGAATTTTCAACTTGAAAAATGAATTCATTAGAGATGTTTGGGGTAAAATGTCATGATTGTTGTAAGGCTGTGTGCAGATGTTGTCTGTCCAAACCAGATCCATGCTTTTAAAGGGGAAAAGTGTGAGTTAAACTAATAAAAATAAGTTACAGATCTGTATAGACTAAAAATGTGGTGAAAAATAAATAAATAAAAAGAAACAACTGAACATGATGCCAACCATCTCCTGAAAAGAAGTGTAAAGCATGTAATTCAGGTTTGGAAATGAGTGCATTTCCTTTTGTTTTAAGATTTAATATGTTTAACCTGGTAAGACAACATGTGTAAGTTTACAAGGACATAATGGCCAAATAAGAACAACAACAAAAAAAAACATTGATGTCTACCTGCGTATGTCACTAGATAAGCATAAAAAAATTATTGAAAACAGTTAAATTCTTCTCTTATTACTACTTACTTTCCAGCCTACAAACAGACTGTGACTATGATACAATGTAAGAGGTTATTTCTTAGGTGCTCCATATTTTCAGTTTAAACCTTCAAATGTGACAGTTTGCATGTGCTGTTATTTCTTCTGAGGCCTCATGGGAGACAGGCTGCAGTCAGCTGAATGGTCACAATGTGGGAGTGAAGGTGAAGCATTAGAGGAGCACACTATTTCAGTTTCCCATCTGCTAGATCAGAAACAGGAATGGAAATCTCTACTTTTCCTTTGAAACATCTGTTGAGTCAGACACCCCAGACGTGGGGCCTGTCTCCAGTCAAACCACGCAGAGGAACAAGAAGCGTGAACTCCCAGTATACATGATGATAAAGCTGACAGTCTGACAATCTTCTCCATCCGCAGAGCACAAACAACCACACTGGCAGACAGAAGCCCTCCTGCCCCTCCCTGCTAACAGCCATATTTCTACATAAACCAGCGCTTATCGACAATGGCACTGAGAAATCCTCATGCACAAACAAATGTAAAACAAATATGCAACATTCACGCAATAATGGCTGACAAACAACAAGAGCATTGTGACAGCGCTGAAAGAAAGCAGTTCCATTGATTGCTCCACTCTTTTGTCAATGAGTCCATAAAACTAGTTGCAAGTGTTTTTACAGCAAGTCTGAAGAGAAACAACTGACGTGATACTCTTCGTCATTATGAGCACATGAAATGCTGTAGGGGCACATAAACCAGTCAACAAGTCAAGAGCTGCTCATTATAGAAGCAGAGATATCTGAAACTACATTAGAATTTGAACAACTGATTTGTCAGATTTCTTCTTATTATTTTGAAACTTTTTGTTGGAATCTGGTTCATCCAATTGAGCACCACTTGTGCACTGGCTACCACAGACAAGGAGACACTCGGGAGCAAAGGAGGAGCACAATTGGGAACTGCATTATTTGTGAACTGATGGAATACGTTTTGGAGCACTGTAAGTAAACGCACTCTCTTTTCACCTCAGTCTAAAAACCGCACCTGGGTCCTCTTCCCCTCTCACTTCCGCGAAGGGAATAGAAGCCGGTCTCCAATAACAGCTGGTTTCTTTTAAACACCAGACAATTTTTTGAAAAAATGCCCAGGCTACAATTGGAAGATATACGGTTGTTAAAAGCCCATAGGAAAGTTGCATCTTATTAGCTCCACACTGGAGCCTAAAGTTGTTCAACTTTGTGTTTGTGCACAGATCACAAAACAATATCAGATAAAGAGGTGTGTTTGGAAAGCTTCAAATTATAATTCGACTACTGTACCATCTTATTTTCAATAAGAAATCACACAAACAGGCTCTAAACCATGGCATCAGTCTCAAAGGGAATTTTAGCTAGACAAAAGGCTGTGTGTGGGTCAGCCTGTACGGTCAAAGGTTATATGGATTTTTCACTTACAGCAAATCAACTCTGGATTTCCTTGCCTGAGGTCATCACAACAAGAACTTAATTCAGTAGTTTTTACTTCCACATTGCCCTAAACAATAACTCATGTCTTGCTTAGCATTACAGAAGCTGCTTGATTAATATCTTGGTCAATGTCATCTGAAGATAGACACTACCAAATGAGAAATTAACCCCAAAAAAATAACAGAATTTAAAAACTAGGCTCTTACATTTTAAATGGGTATTCAAAAAAATGAACCAAATGAGAGATGAAATGAAATGCAGTAAATTACAAGGCAAGTATAAATCAATCTTACTGAACTTGCATATGTAGACAAACCATCTGAAGGCATTTCAGGGGAGTTGCTGGGATACCAAATGATATAAAAATATACACTAGGAATCAGAGCTCAACAGAATATAGGTGAAACTAATTAGATGCCAACCAATCCTGAAGATGGTAGAAAAGACAAAGACAGAAAATTAACATCTAGAAGACAAAGAAAGCAATTATCAAATGAGACAATACAAGCGGACACAGACAAACCGTGAGAGAGCCAGACACACAAACTAGGCAAAACAAAACAAAACACCAAAACTCTTTAAAAAAGCTAAATAAAAACTTTTTAAAAGGACATTTGAGACTATGACACATGTAGCCAGAATCCCGAGGTCAAAAGCACATAACACAACACTTACAACACATCTCTTCTGGCTGGTACACGCTAAATATATGTGTGTATAAAGGCGGAGTTTGACATTGTGTGGAGAGTAGACAGCATGATATGACACTGTCACTAAATGCAACAGTCTCCCTCATGGGTGGTAAACACAGAGCAGTCACCATCTGTAATTGATGCATCTGGATGAGAAGAAGGGGAAACTGTACTAAAATGGAAAAAGGGGTGCTGTGCAGTAGAGTACACAAACATATTTGGAAACAATTCAAGCAAAATATATATATATATATTATATTGTAAACAGACAGCTTAAGGGTATAAAAACAGGAAAACATGAAGGGATTATTCAAAACAGCTGTGTTATAGCTATATGATTTGTTTGGTGGCAATGGTACTGCAGTGATCTTGCAACTATCCAGCCAAAACTGTAATGCAATTTGCAGGATTATAAATCCATCTAAAGTGCAGAGAGAAATGTATCAGTGCTTGAGGTGCTACTTCAGTCAGCAGCTATCAACTTAGACATGCCAGTCTCATTTCATGTTGTGTATATGTATGTGCGCTGCTGCAATTTGTGCTTAGCCTGTCATCAGATCAAATCTAACGTCTAAGACTCGTGTTTCTTTTTCATTCAAGTACAATTTTAATTCAAGGTATTTTCAATTTTATCCTGCTGTCTTATAAAAGTTGTGCCCATTTTTATCTGAATGTGTTAGTGTTGGAGGTTATTTTCTGCGTTTGCAATGTTGATTCGTGCTAATATGTGTTTGCTGCATACACAGTGTTAACTGTGCATCTCTATCACTCAGTTGACTGAATCAAAATAAAATAAAATGCAAAATCTAAAGCAAAAGCATTATAGCTACAAGATCATTTTTTCCCCCTCAGTACTCTGTTTGACTATAGTTCTCATTGTCATCATAGTCTTTAACTCTAGGCTTTTGACTCCTCTCCTGGGTTCATTTTTGTCTTGTTGAAAAGCAATTGGGTAAGTTCAAACAAATGCAAAGGAAACGAGTAGAAGCAAACGACAAAAGCTGTCAAAGTTTACCTCGGGATGTGTTTGCTGTAACACAACACAAAGTAACCCCTTGAAATATGCAGGTTAGTTTTCTGTTATGACTGGTGAGGTTGCGTGTCAGTTTTCAATTCAAGTAATCAGTTATTTAGTTACTTTTTTTAAAAAAACTCTCTCTGTTCCCTTTTCATCCATATAATAAATAAATGTATATAAAGCAAACTCATCCTGATGCCATTCTATTCATTCAGCTGGTGAGAGGCAGATGACCAGTGTTATACACGAATGCACTTTAAAGCGTGCATTGACTGAACATGCTCACCTATTTTATGAATGGCAAAATGATCAAAAGATTGCAAATAAAGGACATGACGTGGCGCTCACTCTCCTAGAGTAAATGGGTTCTGTGAAATGCTTACATGGCGTGTGATGCACAGTAAATAACAAGCTTGTCAGCATTGCTATTGCTAGTGAGGGTTCATGTGACATAGCTACCACTGGCCCTACTGAAACCAGTCCACATGAAGATTTGAAAATGTTTTAAAAGCTAATCAATGCAGATTTTAACAGAAGACATTTTTTGCCTACTGGGTCTAAAATTGGCCACATTGGCAACACATTTGAAATTACATTGAAATGAAGCTTCCAGTAGTTCTTACAGATCTCTATTACAATAAAGTGGACAAAGTTTACGTCTTAGAATTATTTCAATGTAGCAATAACTTTGACCCTTCAAACTCATGGATCAAGCAATTCAAGGGTGTTTTTGTGGCTTCAATGATATGATTGATCCAAACTAAGAAAGGGTATACCATCCTTAAAAATCAGAGACCAAGAAAAACAAAAAATAGTGATAGAAAAAAATAAACAGAAATTGGTTACGTGTGCTTTCAGTTTAGCTTAAAAAAATTTCAGAAACTCAAACTTAACATGAAATGTTAAGTCTGAACATTAAATGTTCCTTACAACCACTAATAAAGTTTCAAGTTGCTAGTCCAGTCCAGTCTGTAGTTAGATCCCCTGTATTTTTAAAATTCAAACCACTACATATAGTTCTGTGTGTTAGTCTTTCTGCCATTATTGCAAGAATTATTGCAGAACAGTTCACTGCAGATGGTGATTAATGTCCAAGAGGAGATAAAATTACTGGTTACCCATTTTATTTTTATAATTTCAGACAACATCAGTGAATGCAGTTCATTTATTTCTTAAGAATATGGAACTGCCAGAACAGTTGTCCAAGAGGTGCATTATTGTTTGCTTAAGTCTTCTCAGGGTATTTTTGAATCTAAAGAAAGAAGATCAAATACAAACTTAATTCTTTAATAAATTCACATCAGTTTAAATGATGCAACATGCATTTCAACCCCCAACTATTTTTCTAATAAGTTATAACAATAAGTTATATATTATAAAAACATTCATAGTATCCTGACATGCTTCAGAACACGTTGTCTGCAAAAATTAGACATAATTGCAATTTTGAATATAAATATTTTATGGGCAGATGGAGTGCTTCAAGAATGCTGTTATAAAATGTCATAAATCTGTCAGATTTTTTTTTTCTTTCTACCTTTTACTGTTATTCTTTTTTAATTCCCTCCATTTCTCCCTCTCTACCTTTGTGTTAATTTTCTTGTTGCTTCAGTTGAGTGGTGATTGAATGCCACCGGGTGTTCAGAGCAAATTTCACACGTGGTCGAGACCGGGTAACCAACTGGAAAATCCCTCTTCAATCTTCACCTCTCGTCTTCATTCCATTTCCTCTTCCCACTATCCTCCACTCACTCACATCTCTTCATTTCATAGCCTTTTTTTTTTTTTTTATCCTCAGCTTAATTTCCCCCTCCCTTTCCTGAGTCATCCTCTTCTTGATTTATTTCTATACATACTTGACCCTCTGCAGACCTGTTAATGTGGATACCAGCACATTATTCACTCTCTCTAATGTACATATGTATATGCGCTCTTCTCTCTTATGCAACAGTCTTTTATCACGCTCTCATACTCCTATGTGCTATAAAAAATACACACACAAACTCACATTAATATTGATCATTTTGTCTCTTTTCATCACTTTCTGCTGCTCCAGTCTCGTACATTTTTAGATATTTTCATTTATTAGTTTCTACTTAACATGCCCAGGTTTTGAAGTTGTGAGTTGTACATGGTTTATACTTTGGATTTCCCCTCTTATCATCTATATTCTCAAGCTTTTTCCACTCATTTCTGCTGCTTCTTTGCCCTGCAGGGATCAATAAAGTTTTCCTCTTATCTGTTTGCACCCTCTTAGCTCGTACTCTTCAATCCACCCCTACTTTTCATCCTCACCTCTCATTTTTTCACACCTTTAATAAGATCATCCAGCCTTCACCTTCTTTTTTCCCCACATATTTGCTCTTCTCTTCTGCAACTCTGAGACTTCGTTTTTTAACTTTTTCAACGTATGTCTTTATTCTTTTGTCTTTTATCCACATTTTCACTTCCCGTCATTCTTTTTTGCTCTTTGCTTCTCTTCCCCTACTCCTCTACTTATCACTCCTCTTCTCGCTTCCATTTCAACTCCTCTGTTGCCTTCTTACTAATGTTCTTTCTTCCTTTTCTCAGGCTCTTTTTCATCACGTTCCTGCCTTTGCTCTCAATTTCCTCTTGGTCTCCTCCCTTAACCTCACCTCTTTACCTTCTCCTCATCCTTCCCTGCTCCTCATCCTTCACTTCATCTCTCCCAATTTCACCTCCTGGCCGGGGCAAAAGTGCTGTAGCTGCGTAACAAATCCCCACTGAATCCCCTCAGTCTAAGTCGCTGTTCTAATGAGCTCAGATCAGCCACGGCAGCCTGCAGCCACACTGCTGCCATTTCACTGACGCTCAGTGACAGCCATTAAAGTGGTGTGTGTCCGTGTGTGTGTGTATTACTCATGTTATGGGGACACAAATCTGTTTACACAGTCACATTGTGGGTACCCGCGTCTCTCCTGTGAACAAAAAAGCAGCCCCTATAACATAAATCTTTAAATAAAGTAGGAACACTCACATTAATGTTAGGGTTGGGTAAAGTTTAGCTAAAAGTTATGAATATGCATTTAAGTCAACATTATGTCCTCTGAAGAGTAGCTGTATGGCACATGTGGGTCTTGATGGTTGCACATACATATGTGTACCTGAAGGATGTTGTCTCAAGCTTAAAGACCTTTACACATCAAGCACGCTGCAATAAAATTACATGAAATTCTGAATTTTTCAGATGCAAACTGGTCTGTAATGTTTGTACACGTTGTGTTTTTTCAAATAAAATTTGTCCTCAAAAAACACACGGCAAAAAAGTGAAGTCAACATCGAGCAATACTGAGCTGGTCCTGAGGTTTCTAAAAAAGAAGAAAGAAAGAAAAAAATTAAGAGATTCTGGGTTCATCCAATTCTCAAGAGAAGACCACAGCAGAGAGAATTTGATGGTTTGATCCAGGAGTTGATGCTGTATCACAACTACGGTACTTTCATACCTATTTCAGGATGTCAATGGGACAGTTTGAGCCGTCGTTCAGAGAGTTAGGACCACATCTGAAGAGGCAGAGAGATCATTTCAGAGAGCTGACTGACCCGGAATAGCATCTAAAATAGTTATTTTATTATTTCGATATTGTATATTCAGTACTGGTGAATGTTTTGAACTATCAGTGCAATTGTTGTCAAACACACTGGTCTGACTGGTGAGATGTGTTTATTCACATACAAAAATCTGAAAAAAATGACTTGATCCAAAACAATAAATGTTACAAATTCATTAATTTATGTCGTCAGAATGAATGAAAAATAGGTACGCCTGAAAAATGTTTTAAACGCATGAAACATTTGCAAAAATGTTATGCATCTGGTGTGTAAGAGCCTTAAAGCTGATTAATTTAACCCTTTATTGACCATGGACCTATCAATCAATGCATTTCACCATCTAGTGGTGGGCCCATGGTCAATATAGTAAATAATTAAACAAAAACCAAAAACATAAATGAAAATTAGGCTTACCAAAGCAGTAAAAACAACACCTTTAAAATCAGTCACTGAAGTGCTGAAGTTCAGGTCTAACACAGACAAATGCAATTGAACCATCAACAAACGAAACAATCCGGGCCACCCAAAAAGCAAATGTCTACATACGAATGTAATAGTACGAGTGCTGTGGCTATACAATAATTGTGCCTTATAAAATATGTGAGAACAGGTGATTTGGGCTTGAAGTCTACAGCATTTTAAGTGGCTGATAAGAGTGAAAAAGCACTACACAAATTTAATGCATTTTTCATATATATCAGCATTGGGACAATGAAATTGTAAGTTTGATGAAAAAAAAATCAGAATTCAGTTGCAAATGATCTAAAATTAAATTTAATTCTCCCCCCATCTCTAATTTAACACAGGAGTTAAAAAACGGATCAAATCTAACCAACTTGATCGGTTTGTTTATTTATTTTGTTTATATTTATTTATATAGTTTTTAACCTTTCATTGTGTTGCAGGTCAATAAGATTTGATAACATTACGCACGTGATTATCTAAACTTTTGATTTTCTTTGAGCTGGAGATTATACACTAGTTAGTTTTGCAACCTTCTCACTGTTAAATACATCATCCTCGGTCCACATACCAAAGTCAGACAGTTAAGCCAAAGAGCTGTGCTGACCACGTTATGATTAACATCAAGTTGTATTTCTTTGGAATGACATTGGACTGACTTTGATAACCTGATACTTATTTTTGGAACTGCATGGATTTTTCTAAAGAGATACCAGGCAGGTCATCGGATATTTTATTAAAAAAAGGTTCATTACATGTGAAGGTTTCCAGAATTATCTGTATCTCTTTACACTACATTATCATACATTGGTTTTATAAACCTGGCCCACTGGAGATCAGATCAGGTTGGAAATAGTCCATGGATTAAAAACCATTTATTAGAGAAAAGCAAACAAGGGAAATTGATATCCAATTAAACTTACGTTCATCTCCCCAGTCTCTGCGATCCAATTTCCAACATTATAGCAGTCCAATTCACAAATCTCATTTACTTTGTGTTTGTTTCTGTTATCAGACCACAGATGAGTATTTGATAATGCCTCATAAATACTGAAATATGTTCACCAGTAGTCATGCTGAATAAATTCAGTGTTTTATAAATGGTTACAGAATAAAAATATAGGCTAGTGACAGGAGCTGCACTGCAGGATCTTTTAGTCATCTCTGTGATTGTTATTTGGTACAAACCAATGGCATGATTTAGTAACTCCAATACTGGAAATAAGCTACAGATAACCAAGCGCCATCAAAAATGTGTTGTGCCGAAAGACTCGTTAAATAAATAAAGATTCAGAATGGATTCATTTTGAGAATATTTGCAGAACATGATAATTGAAACCATAACCATGGCAAAGACGTAAACCTCTTTTGTTGTTTATAAAAGATTATAAATTCTGAATGCACAAAAGTTCATCCTCCATGCAATACCACTGGGAATGGCAAAGCCTTGATTTGTCATCATATCAGTGATTCTAAAGACACTTCCAGTGTTGGGAAAAGCATACAACTGAACACATGAAGAAACACTTTTGGTCATGCTTCCCCAGAGCCTGGAGCTTCGAGCCTGGAGAGAGATGATCCCACAGAAGGCACCTAACATCCAAAGGAGAGCTCTGAATATCTTGCAAGCTCAGATCTCTTATTGACACTTGTTTCTAATAAATGTTCCTCCGCTGTTGTTGCCTACATTTTAGGCTGCCAAAAGAACTCTGTTTACCCATCACCATTCCATCTGAGAACGGAATAAGAGCCGATCTCCAACAACCCCCAGTCTCTTTTAAACGCCGGGCCGTCCGACTATTTTTTTGAATAAACGCCGGGGCTACTATTGGAAGATGTACGGTATGCAAACTCAGTTTTTACATGTATACCCTGTTCCCATGAATGTTTGCACATGCTTCAATAAATCACTGCACCCATTTCCCAATAAAATATAAAAAAATAGGAGGTATCTCATGACTTTTGCAAAGTACTGTTCATACGTGTTCTTCTACAATCAACATTTCCACAAGTTATAAATCTCCAGATTTGTGACTGTGGTGTGTTTGTTTTTTTGAAGTGGCGCTCTGCAAAAGAATGATTTGAGTAGCATAAGCCAGCTTTCTTTTTCAATAAACCCACTGTCAATTAAAATTGCTGAATGTCAGTTTGCTTAAAATACCTGTAAGGTGCTAGTGGAGTTTTTGTATGAGGAACATTTCATTTACATATTTCACTCTTTCGCCGTGTCATTCTAAGTCTGCCTTCAAATTGCATTGGTAAATAGGGCTGAAATGTGGCCAAGTTAATTGCTTACAACCCACTTGATTGACTGTTGCTCGCTGACTAAATGACGAGAAAATCAGAGATTTATATGGAGTACAAAATTAAAGGAAGTACATAGATGGATTTTTTTTTAAAACCCACCCCTGGTAAAAAGCAGTGACACCTAACCACAGTAAGATAATGCATTGACAGATTGCCTTTAATAAAGTAGAGTCAGCATGTGGAGGCAGCCAGTAGGTGTAGTGATTATCTGAGAGGGCAGTCGGGGGAAAACTAAGGGCCAATCATTTTATCCTGGCTTGTCACCACACAGAACATAGTGTTATTTTAAAGAGAGGGAGAGAGAGCAAGAGAACAGATCAAGGGGGGGAGTGAGAGAGAAGCATAGAGCTCACAGGAGACTTATGGCTTAGTCAGTCATTCAGCTAAACACTCCATCAGCCTATGCTTTAGTCAGTCTCATCCATATCCACCTTCTATTTTCCATCGTCCATCCATCCATCTCTCCTCTAGCCGCTGTTGTGTGATAAATCCCCACAACATCACAGCATTTTAGCCATCCCTCTATCCCTTTGTCTGTCCTATTTTAAGCATCTCATCTCACCTATGTATGTGGCAACCACACACACACACAGGTGCACACACATCAGGGATTGTGGAAGGGATTTATTGAAGAGGTGCTTATGACTATTTGAGGGATGTGCTTAGCTTGCGGGTAGAGATTCAACTTCTCAGTGGTCTGAGAGAACTAGTCACTTTGAAAATATGATGCCTGCATGTATAACCAAGCATGTGTGAAAGATATTAAATCTGGTGCTGGTGATTTGCACTTTGGGTTTGGATTTTTTTCTGAATATACAATA
>VURO01046624.1:12089-24500 GCA_015108175.1 Pelvicachromis taeniatus | reverse complement strand
TTGGAAGCCTATATACCAGCAGAGCAACTAAACAGCATGGTGGCTGTGTGTAATTACAGATCATTACTGTGTGTGTGTGTGTGTGTATGTGTGTGTTACTGTGTTTGTCTAAGGGGGAGAGAGTGCAGTGATTATGAGTATAGACCACATGACAGAGATGTGCCCTGGCTTTGTTTACACATAGATGAAATTCCCCTTCTTAATGTGGTCACTATAATAATCTTGTTTGGCCTGAACAAGGTTACCAGTGTACTTTCAATGGAGTAACAAGCTCACACACTGGCTCTTCCAACCCCTGTAAACATAGAGTAACATGCTTGCTATGTATTATCCTTGGAAAACATTATAAAACTTAAAATTTTCAATGTTGAAACAAACTCTTTGCTAAGATTGTTGGTCAAATATGTTAAATATAGCAAAACAATTCCACCAGGCATTAATCTGACTTCATACAAAGCTCATCAGAATAAATGATTTAGAAAATGCCATATTTACATTTACATTACAACATTCAAATATAATTGTGTGTTTTAACATTGCACGTGAAATAATTAGCATTATTACCGATAATAACAACTTTTCCCATATACGTGGCAGGTTATAGTCATAACAAATTGCTCACACTATAAAAGGTGACACAGTGTAAAAAGTGGTCGTGTCCATTGACTCCCAAAGTCCCCAAAGTTTCTTTAACTAACTTGGGTTCAACAAACCAGCTATGATGAGGAGGGCTGACACTGATAACTGATTACTCATTGGCGACGTAATGAGCGCACCCGAGATAAGTCTTCGTGTTGTTATTCAACATGACACAAGAAAGTGTTTATAGACAACACGTTCTCATCCCAAAAGCTACGTGACAAATCGTCAGTATGTTACGCTTTCGGAAACATGAGAACCGTTTACAATGAATCTAGACATGTACATTTATTTTACTTTCTCATCATGAATTGCTTTGGAGAACACTGTCTAACATGATTAAGGTTGTGGTTAAGGTTCGGGTTAGGGCTGGAATACACAGCTGGAACGTGTGTTACCGCCGGGAGCGTCATTCTAGTGGATTCCAGCCACAATCTGGAGCATATCAAAGGGACGCAGACAGTTACCTTTCGCATGTGGGACGCCTCGATACGTGACAAATCGTCTGTATATTATGTGTCGGGAATGAGAATGGTCTGTTCCAGAGGTCAAGCCAAGATCCATAGGCTCAGACATCGACAGGACTGGGAGTCTTTTGGAAACACAGCTGTCACAAGCTTCCATATAGAATGCAGGTTTTAGGTACTTCCCCACTGGATACATTGTTCTGACCTGGAAGCTACCTGCATCTTTTACCATATACTGTCTCTATTCAACTGGAATATGTTACACCTGCAAACATGTAGCAATGAGAGTCTAGATTACCCCTATTGGTAACTAGAATATGCATTTCTGGAGAAAATGGGGTGGAATTGTTTGCTACATCTTGACTTGGTCTTTTGCACTTAAAGGCACCACCGGTCTTGTTTTTTCTATTCGTGTTTCTTGAAACTAGCTATTGGCTTTTCTTAAACAGGTTGATTGAAGTGGCTAAAAACCTCAAGGAAGAGAGCACTTAATACATTTTCAACTGAAACTGCTTTAATTGTCTGAATTTGGAAAATTGTGACATTTCTGAGTATTGTGTGAGTCTTTTTAAAACTATGGGTTTATATCTGAAAAATTCCACACTATTACAGCATTTTGATAAATTCATTAGTAACTGGAGGCTATTGGCTTTATTTTGAAAAATGTGAAGGTGTAGATAATTCAGGTCAATTACTTTTGGGGTTTTTCCTCTGAAAATCAGATACAATTCTGAGAATCATTTTAATTTTCTGAAACTACACAGGGTAACGGGCTTCACACTCTCACAAAATGGCTTATAAAATCCAAAGTTTCACTTCTTTCCACCTTCTCCCAAAAACAACAACAGCAACAAAGACCTCAATCCACTTTTAAAAAAAAATCTTTTTCACCTTTTCTTTTCTCCTTTTTTAAAATTTGTGTTTTTATTCCTAATGTTACAAATATAATCAAAACAGCAAGATAATTAGATATTAGAACTACTGAGCCACATTAGCGGTTAGGTAGAGAAATATATTGTTGGTAATGGCTGGGTGCATATTTTTGCTTCTGAATTATTGCTAACATAAACCTATCACAACCACATGCTACTTATTTGACACATGTGAGGACTCGTGTTTTTGCGGTAGGTTCATATTTTTAAATGGTATTTATTCTAAATATATATACCACACTATATGTACCATATGGTATTTTCATAGGTAAATATTAATTTAGCCTAGGAATAAATAAGTAATTAGGAGACTGTAAAAACAGATTTTTCATTTATGTGGAAGTCAAACTGAAAGCTAGTATAACTGTAAAATAGCTCATACATCTTTACACAAAAACAGTTTGTAATCACATAACCACTAATTAATAATTACTCATCATTTAAGGACTGTGGTAATTAGAATGTTACAGTCAAAAAAAAAGATGTGATTTTATTGATTATGAGGGTACTCTATTGATTGTTACCACAGCAATTATTGTGCAAATATCACAATATAATGTTAATTGCAGGTAGAGGCAGATGAGCCGTCTCTATAGAAAACATTTGACTTTTAAAGTCATGCAAGCTCTGCTGTTGTGCGTGTCATCTGAGCGTTTCCCTGGCAAAACCAGGTTTTTCCTGCTATGCTCATGAATTGAAAAGCTAAACGACACCTTTCCAAAGCTGTCAGCTCTTAGTGATGCTTTCAAAACAAGTCTTGCTACAATATTAGCACCTAGGTCTTTAGAAAAATTGGTATCTTAAATTGCAGCTCTTCAGACATTATTTTTAGACAAAAAATGTCTGGTGGTAAAAGCAGGGGGCTGGATTAAAAAGCTACAAAGTACTGAAGACTGAATGCAACATAAATGAGGGAGAACAGACAGACAAAAAAGGGCAAATAAAAAGAGGAACATTTGTCAGCTATTAAAGGAGAGCCAGACAGAAATTGATAGTAAATTACAGAAAACAGAAGTGTGACCGAAAACCAGAAAAAGACGCAGCCTTTCAGTTGGTCTGAGAAAGACATAATGTTTAAAGGAGAAAATGAAATGAGAGGGGAAGCTAGGAGGTGGACGGAGGAGACGGATTTGCCTGCTGCAATCTAAGCGGGTGTACTTCAAGGCCTCAGTGGGGGTGCTGAGCTTTGAAAGAGAGACAAAAAAGGTGAGAGAGAGAGAGAGAAGAAAGGAAACTGTTCCTGTACGTAAGGTTGAAATGAATGAATGAAGGACAGCTCTGAGTAGCAGTAGGACAGCAGCGATGGATGTATGCTAATAAATATAGCATACAGTATTCCTGGGAAAATGTTTGTGTGCAACACATTACATACATATGTGTTTACAGTGTTTAAATAATAGAGTCCTTTTAGCTGAGCAGGCTGTAAATGAAGGACACAAATGTGTGACGAGAAGGAGAAAGCAAGTGAAACAAACACATCTACATACATATCACACTGCTCTCAGCTGGTGTTGGCTCATGTAACAAAATGTATGTAATGTGTTGAATAGGCTAATTATACACCATGACTAAGCATCACCAGCTGGGTGAAACAGGAGAGTCGCTTCAAACGAGGCTGCAACAACAGCAGAGAGTCTTTTCTTCCCCCCCCCCAATAGAAACAATTACATGTAACAGTTACACAGCAGATGGTACAACACAGGTCATAACCAGCTGTTACTACATGCTAACTACTGACTCAAGAGCCATTCACAATGACGTTGCTCTGTACATGAAAGGCAGCAGGTAACTGGGTGGATTTGACTAAACAGTGCTGCAGATATATGAGTGAGGTAGTGTGTTCTGAGTTATTTCCTCCTTTAAACCTAAATAATGAACATTTAGTCTGGAAGCTGAACTTTTAAACAGGTTGGGGCTAACTGAATGTAGGAGATGACTCTGGTAGAGGCAGGCAAGTAAGAACACAAAGACAACGGGAAATAATGAAACACACTGCAACCAGAAAAACTAAAGAAAATAAAAATACATCGAAAATGATAGAGGAAAGAAGAAAGGTAGAAAAGGAAACAGGACCCACACAGAAACCAAAGAAAAGTTTTACAGCAGCAATAATATAAAAGTGTCTAATTCACTTGGTTTATGTGTATCTTTGTCTGTCTCTGTCTAAGTGCGTCTGAATCAATGTGGGCACCAAGAGTCCACTAAAAAGGACCTATGTGGAACATAACCAGGCGTGGACCCACAGCATTACCACAGGGATGTGTGTGTGTGTGTCACACTTAT
This sequence comes from Pelvicachromis taeniatus, assembly GCA_015108175.1. Classification (NCBI taxonomy): domain Eukaryota; kingdom Metazoa; phylum Chordata; class Actinopteri; order Cichliformes; family Cichlidae; genus Pelvicachromis; species Pelvicachromis taeniatus. The sequence continues at coordinate 20,179 of VURO01046624.1, read as the reverse complement.
TCCTGCACACACAGATGCATATGTGTGCTCGTGAAAAAGTGACAAGGACAGTAGCAAGCCTTTAATGAGAAGTCATTCTCTTAGTGGCCTGGTCTTTGAGTCACAGCTTCATTTAGAGAGATCTGTCCGTGTGTGTGTGTGTGTGTGTGTGTGTGTGTGTGTGTGTGTGTGTGTGTGTGTGTGTGTGTGTGTGTGTGTGTGTGTGTGTGTGTGTGAAACAAAGAAAGTGAGAGAGAGAGAGATAGTGTGTGTGAGTGTATTTCTCTGTGAGTTTCAGAAAAAATAGATTTTTATGGCTTATTCCCACTAGGGAGACATGCTTGTGGCGGCCAGAGCCAATTGGATATGTCTGAAAAATTTCTTTTGGAGAAAAAACACGGAGTGGGTGGGGTGAGGTGGGGGGAGAACATGACATAGGAAAAAGAAAGAATTATCTATAGGCTGGCTAAGAGACACATCTTAACAAAGACAGAGTGTGTGAGAGAGAATGGGATGCAGGGAGAGAGTGAAGGAGCTCGTAAACCACTCCTATTATGTGGCCAAACAAGGTGGGATGTCCACAGGATACATCTTCATAATAAGGGCCATCATTATTTAAAGAAATAACGGCCCTCTTCCTTTGAAATAATAATAATAATAATAATAATAATAATAATAATAATAATAATAATAATAATAATAATAATAATAATAATAATAATAGCATTGATAGGATGACATTTTAAAGTGGCGTAGCCCTAACCCATCAGAAAATTATGACCTAGATTTATAAAATTTAGGACCCCTTAGAAAATAAACAACAAGCCACTTTATACTTTTCAACTTTCAGGACTGCTTTAATGAAAGCTGCTGTAGATTCCAGTTACACATGAGTGTTTTTGAGGGTGGACGTGGTGTTTTGTTTCATTTTAGTCTTGAACCGTTAAAGCTACTTGGTTAGATTTAGTGTAAACACTACCATATGTATCAAATTAGACCTTTTTCATATCAGAAGGTAAGCTTCTACTTCTTCTATGCCCTCCGTCTTAGCTACCATGGTGACCACACAATCACCTGTCTGACAATACTGGACAGTTTACATGTACTTACAGTCTGCCAGCGTTGGCCTACGCAAACATCGATTATTTTAAGCCCCTGAACAACTGCTGTCATCTGCCGACTCGGGTCAGGCTTAATCAGTCATATGATGTGTTTGGACAAATACATGTAAATACAGTATTTCTCTATTGTATAGATGTTATTTGAAAGTATTATTAAGGAAAATTATAAAGCTGTGAAGTGAAGTGTTTTTAATATATAAATAGATAAAGCACATGGTTTCAAGCGGCTATGATTAAAAATCAATCGGGGTATTGATAGCCGCAGCGAGAACAAAGGCAGGCTTTACAGGGGACAAACATGTGGCCCCTGTGGGTTTTGGACCATAGAGGCCGCATGGTATCATGTTTCTAACACCACTCGGCGTCTCTGCTGAGCGACTGTTGCCATATAAACGAGCTGCATCCCTCGAGTCATTATGGGCTATATTTTCCTCCGATATTTTGAGGTGTTTTCTTGTCCCTGAGCAACATATTTCATTTTAAACTTTTATGGTTTGAGAAGGACTTTTTTTCTTTGCTGCCCACAGTATTAGACAAGGTGCAACTTTCATAAATAAAGGGTTCATTAGAATATGGAGATAATAATATCTGCATATTCACACTTCCCTCTGTTTTTTTATGCATCCACTTTATGACGTTCTTCATGTTTGTGTAAGCACTCTCCCATTCTCCACTATTTTTTCCCACAAAGCTCCTACCATGCATATCAAGCTCTATAAAAGCTCCAAACACTCCTTGGGAATCTAATTTGTTCAAAATGTGGAAAGAAGTTCAAACTGCCCCAAGATGCTGCAGCAACCCAAGCTGAAGCAATGATGCAATATTTAACAGATGAGGGAGAGAAACTGGAGAGAGAAATCCTACGTAAAGATGTTTCAGTTACCTCAGACTGTTCATGTGAAATGCTCTCATTTATGTACCACTGCTTTTCCTACAGGAACAACAACAATGATAATAATAAATAAAGGTCCCAGACAGGAGTCCAACCCTGAGCTCCTTAATGAAAGCCCCTCGTTTGGTTTTGTGGCTACAGAGCAAAAAACAACATAACATAAACATATCGTGTTTGATTATTTTGGTTTTCAGTGACCTTGAAAAGCATATTAGGAAAGTACACAGCCCAGTAACACAATCACTATATAGTAGACGCTGTGTGCAGTTTTCATCATGCTCTCTTCCACCCACTGCTCATGTTGTCACTAGCCGTAAGCCCCGCCCACACAGTAAAATCAAAAACACGGCGGGACAGCCAGTTTGAAAATGATGACCTTCACCTCGATAAGCATGCATGACTGAACATGCACCACAATCAGCTGGCATTAGAAGGAGATCTCAGTTTAAAATGAGCTTTTTCTCATCTTTTAATCATCATTTTAATGAACAATAATAATCATTAATGTTGCACCAGCCCATGAAAAGTCTCTGTATGTTTTTGTTGCCATTAATGTTTAGAATACTTACAATACTAAGTGGTCAATAATGCTTTTGACCTATAACTTTATTTGACAGATTGTAAAGCTGTGTATAGATTATAAAGTTATAAGGTATAGTTAAATATATTATTTATAACATTTATAACATTATTGTGCTAATTTCATAAAACATAAAAAACTAAATGCTTAATTAATTCTGTTAATTTATCCTTTAAATGAACAAAAACATAAGTTTACAACGTCATTAAAATGGTTATTTTAAAATGTGTTCAAGGCAGCTGATTTGATTAGCATATGACCAATTGAGAGCCACTGGTAGCATTGACGGGAATAGATCAGACCATCTGTTAATTAATACTGTGATCAATATTGTTTTGGTAATTGTTTGGTAAATCCTGATGTTTATACGCATGTTTCCTCACACTACATGGCTCTGTCCTCCACCACATCATTGTGTGGGCTTCAGCCTGGCCTTTCATTTAAGAAGCCATCATATGGTGACAGAAATACTTCTCTCCATTTATTTATTTTATCAATAAAATTAAATATGAACAGAGACAGTTTTATGGCTTGGTTTCGACTCTGCCCGTCTCCTCTCCTCTTTGAATTGTGTGAAAAGCTGTAGAGCGAAGAAGCTTGGTGTAACTGGCTTTTAGATGAAATGATTTCCACGCTATTATAAAGGTTCCTTTAAAATACAATTATTTTGAATGAAGTAAAGTTAAAGAAAAGAGACCTTTACAGATCAATAAGTTGCAATAAAATGGAAATTATCTGTACTCGTTTTCCAACATGACTGTAAAACCTTTAAGATCCTAATTTGGGATTAGGCCACACAAGCTGCCCCCACATTTATCTGGGAATGCTATGTAAATGTGGCTGCTCTCTCACAACTTTTAAAACTTCTTCCAGAGTAAAAAAAAAATTCTTTGTGTTTTGTCAACCCTGGCACTCGATAAGACTTTACACTCTTAATTAAAAGGGAAAATACCGGAACAATCTTTGAAATGTTTTCTATTTAAAGTCTGGCAAAATTGTGATTAGCTCGAGTCACCGGCTTCTGATTTTCTGAGGGAGCTAAGTAAATGACATCCTGAGTGCTGGAAGTAAGACCTAACTGAAAAGGAAAACGTGTCGGTTGGTAATAATATTCATAATTTGGAAAGTTTGAAGAATAAGTAGGACTCGTTTTAATTATGAAAAAGGATTCATTCAGCATCAGGGTCTGAGATGGGCAACACCTACTGTTACAGGGTTTGTGAATACCTACAAACAATTTTATTATTAATTTAATGTGTGAAGAATTTAACAACATACATTTCTATTGACCTGTAACTGTTTAAAAGGCCCTGTTTTTAAATCACTTTGACGTCACCAAAGTGTCATACTGCTTTAAAATAATTCCATCTCAAATCAACATGGGCCTTCTGCTCACCCCGCTCCAAGTTTCATAACAGTTTTATGCTACACACACTGAACATACAAGTTTATATAGCAAGTGTCAGGCAGGACTGTGATGTGGTGGGTAGAAGTGTCGTCTCACAGAAACAAGGGTCTGAGTTTGACTCCACCATCTCCATTGTGTATGTTTGCTACTGTGGGAGGAAGCACACACAGACAACTCACACAAAGACAAGCTAATTAGTGATTCTAAGTTGTCCATAGATGTGTGTGTGAGTGTGACTGCTTGCTGAGTGTAGCTCAATTGGATAAGTGGAGAAGAATGAATCGATGGATACATCAAATACTTTTCAAGATAAATCTTTTTTGAAAAGATGTTGGTCGACCCAAATTTAGGCTTTTGACACATGAAAGTGTGAGGTCACGTTTGTGAATATTTCACTAACTATTAAAGATAAAAGCCTCAACTTTTCACTATAATTTCTTCACAGCCAGATGAATCACACCTGTAATTTGTGATATATTTATTTATTCAAGTATTGGAACATAAAAAATATAGAAATCATATCTACTCTGATGTGCTATCCTTATAACTTATATGCACATTGTTAAATATGTGCATATTTTTTAAAGACCTATTTCATTCAATTCAGTTTAATTTTCAGTTCAGTTTTAATTATTGGCACAGAATGACAACAACGTCTGTATATTTTAAATGTGTCTTTAAAATATACTCAGAGGTGTTAAAATGTAACAATGTAGTATTTTCATATATATTACAATTCTTGCAGTATTCATTCAGACGGTCAAACATACTGATTGCCTGATCCTGGCTTGCCTGTAGCAGGTGTGTGTCAGGGATTATGACTTGAAAGTGGGTTGATGAATCATTTTCCCAAAAATAAAATAATAAATGATAATAATATTAAATACAATCCTGAAAGACATTTGAGATATGAAGCTAAAATTCCACAGCAATCATTCAATTTGTCCAAACTTTGGACCGTTTTCTGACAAATACGAGGTTGTAGGAAGCAGAAATAATATTTGCTAATTTGAGACAAAAAGTCTCTTCACTGAAATCGATGCATGGTTGTCTCCCAATCGCACAGCCAGTGCTACACTAGGTGACAGGGGGTCAAAACTCCTGTGGTCAGGGTCTGGTTGGCGTTTGTCACACCTGCGGCAGGATGGCCTGCAGCCATCTGTGAATTTAACGTGCCCACAAATATCCTACAAATAACTTCATCCACATGAAATATTCAAAACAATGAGAGGTTTACAAAAAGTGGGGTGTTCTTTTATCACAATTATGTTCAAAATGTTGTTTTCCTCAATATTCGTCACTTGCTGATTTAATAAGGAATAATTGCATTAAGGGTGCTGAATCACAGCAAAAGAGAAAGAAAGGGAGAATATGGACTAATAAGCATGCAGAGGGGGCAAGTAAGTGATTGTTGGGAGTGGAACGAGCACAAGGGACAGAATGTGTGTGTATCCATTTCTAATGGATGTTTCTGCTTTGTGTGTGGGTGAATATGTGTTTGTCTACAGTTTTATCTTGCCGTTTTAGAAGCCCACTAATCCTGTTATGCAGCAAATGGTGTGTGTGTGTGTGTGTGTGTGTGTGTGTGTGTGTGTGTGTGTGTGTGTGTGTGTGTGTGTGTGTGTGTGTGTGTGTGTGTGTGTGTGTGTGTTTGGGGGGAGGTTGGGAGGGGTATCTTTGTCCCATCTAGCGCCATCCAATACTTCTTCACCCGTCTAACTCACCCTATTTTGTGAAAAAAAAGGAAAAAAAGAATAAACCTTTAATTAATAACAAATAATAATAATCCAGGTGTCACCATTCAGTGTTTTCCTCATAGCAACCTCTGCTCTGTTCACATCATGCAGCCAAAATGCATTTAAAATTTTACACCCTGAAGGTGGAACATTTTGAGTACAGCAGTACTTTGGTACAGGAGTATAGGAGTACCAGGATGAGGATTATTAAAACGTGACCAGGTTCAGATTGAAACGGTTGTAGACTAGTATTCAGTGAAGAGCAGACTCACGGTGTGAGCCTGGCTTTACTCTCTAATTTACCAATTTAACTGGGTTGATATATTTTCCTCGCTCTCTTGTTTACTGTAATTCATTACTACTGCATTTTAAAAATATTTTGTCTGAAGCTGAAGAGCTTAAGGTGGCATGCTGCCATACAGTGCACTCTGCTCTCTCCACCACGATGCTAATTTAAAAATGTCAAAGTGCCTCACTGAGAAATTAAAATATGAGATTGTTTAAAGAAAAAAAATAAAGGATTCAATTTAACACAAATAACTTTAGCAATGTATCGAGTCCGAGTAAATAACAATAACACAATGTGTGACCACTCGTGTTCGTCATTAAAAGGTGCGAGAAACACGATTAAAAGGTTTTGAAGCTTTAACGTGGGAGTATAGTCGATAGTAACGTACCTGCTGAGCTGAGAGGCCTGGACCAGACTAAAATACTCTAAAGTCTATTTTGTACTTTGTAATAGGAGGCGTGCCGTGGCTTTTTAACAACAGCTGTAGGCAAGATCAATCCCCATCCTTCAAATAGCATGGACGTTCCCATGGAAACGATTTGACCCTGTTCAATGTTTGTCTTACCTATGAACCTATTAGCCTTTATTATTAGTCTTTCAACCTTCATTAAAAAATAAAAAGCAAATATTGTGTCCCATTCAGTTCAGTTTTATTTGTATAGCACCAACCGACAACAACAGTTTTTGCATTGTCATAGAAATGGATGTTTTTCTTTGCACGAGTTTGAGGTCCACAATGACCGTGCAGAGTGCAGACTGAATATGGTCAGTATGGGATTTCCAGAGGTGAACTAAATATAGTACAGTACAAAGATGAAGGGGGAAATGAAGCAGCTGGAGGGAGAGATTTAAAGAAATTTAAGAGACACCTGAAATTCAAAAAGTTCTCCAACATTGTTGATAAAATTTGGGTCTTCCATGATGATAATGCATCATGCATGAATCCATGATTTTACATTGCAGTTTTGCAGGCTCTAACAGTAATGTGCTATATAAATATTATATATTCACATACTGCACTGCCATTTGACTGAAACAAAACAATCATCAAGCACTTCCTCCCGATCAGTTTGTTTGTCCCCATTCACCTCTGTTTCATTAGTAACTGTCAGATTAAGCTGCAAACTGCAGTGCTGGTGGGGCATTCAATAACATGCAAGGGTCAAAAACATTATGCACTAGTAGTGATTGTAGTGGTGGGAAAACAAAGGGTTTGTAAGTATGTGGGTAGCGCGGGGTAACGCTTTTTAAATTCACTTGATCGATGCATTCACCCATTAGCTTTTCTTTGACTCGTTCCACCTTTTCCCTTAGTGTGTTTTCCTCTGCTTTCACTCATCTTTCCTCAGTGTTTTGGGGCTGCTCATTAGGCAGGGGTTGCTGGTTATGAGCCATGATGACTAATTGGGATTGTCAGAAAGAGAGAGACAGCGGGGGACATAGTGCTTTGGCATTTACAAGTGCAATAAGTCAACTATGAGGAGAAGAGATGGAAATGGTAGGTTACAGAAACACCCCAAGACTTTATTTTCAGCAAAAAATCTATTTCTTATTTATTCTAATGAATTTTTCAGTTAATTGAAATTATCTTTATCCATCTGTCTATCTAACTATCTATCATCTATCTATCGATCTATCTGTGCACACAATGGGATATTTCCATTCACACAAAGAAAAAAAGCTTTGCCATTAAGCTTTATTACAATTGTTCCCATCATTGCTGTTATTTACCACCATTATTTAGCTGCATCTTATGTCTTTAAGAAATAAAGTGTTTTTTTTTTCCTGACATCATGTCTTGAAGAAAATTTTAAAAAACGTACAGATAGAAAACGTTTTTCATCCTCACTTCAAGTTCTCTACATTATTTCTTTGTTAGGCAAAATTCTTTGACTTATATTAAAATTTAAATGAGCTGCATTCAGACACTAAAGACCTTACTAATAAAAAACCTCTGTACTTTGCTTTGCTGTGTGTGTGTGTGTGTGTGTGTCATCCATGACCCTTTTTAGATTGCATAGCTTCATTACAGCCATTAGTGTATTAACAAACAAAATCCTCTCAGCGCGCACATTAAAAACATCT
>VURO01046624.1:0-12069 GCA_015108175.1 Pelvicachromis taeniatus | reverse complement strand
TGCATTCAGACACTAAAGACCTTACTAATAAAAAACCTCTGTACTTTGCTTTGCTGTGTGTGTGTGTGTGTGTGTGTGTGTGTGTGTGTGTGTGTGTGTGTGCTTTGCTGTGTGTGTGTGTGTGTGTGTGTCATCCATGACCCTTTTTAGATTGCATAGCTTCATTACAGCCATTAGTGTATTAACAAACAAAATCCTCTCAGCGCGCACATTAAAAACATCTCATTCCCACCTTGACGCACAGTCAAGGCCATAAAACAATATGTTACAACCCTGACTAATTACCAATGTGAAAACTTTCATAATTGAATAGCACCCCTTAACCAATCCTGCTTGGCCAAGGTGTATTAAATGAGGATGTTCTCAATTTGAGTATGCCAAAGACAACAAATGAGATAGTTTGCATGGAAGATTAGTCTAAAGTCAGGTAATAAGTGAATCAAAACCACTTTGTTGTTTAGCTGTGGCTAAATAAGGCTCTTTGGCATTTGGAAACTCTGAAGTGAGCGTCACAAAATTTTATTGAACTCCAGTTCTGAGCCAATAAAGACGCAAACACACGTATGCTCGAGGAAGTCTACACAGATCAACATTTATGACGTAATCTTTGTGTGACGGACTTAACTTTAACTATGTGGTCTAATGTTCTGTTTAATACAGTTTGTCTGTTTTGATTTTATCAAGGTATGGCCATCACATATTATATATTGTGATGAATTACTGTTTGCTGGCATCCTCGCAAACATTTCATAATATCAGAACCACAAACTCCATCTTCAGAGAGAAATTTCTTCTCTTCACCATATGTGACAACTGGCTCCCTACATAACTAAAACTCAACAAACCAAAGTTAGCACTTACAGGAACCACAAATCACAAATTTTAACTATAATGTTTAATTATAAAAAAAAGATAATACATGAAAAAAATGCATTTTGTTGGTAGAAAAAGTAAGCAAATACATGGATGATTTTCTTAGTGCTGAAAACCTTTATATTTGAATGATGCAGTCTTATTTTCCTTATATTTGTGAGTTTTTCTCTTTTTACGCTTCTCAAAAGTCACAATATTTTAGTTATTTTTAACAAAAAAAGACAACAAGACTGGGATAGCCCCAAACCTTTGCTCCAAAGCTGAACTCTAACCCTGTGTTAAAAAGTGGAGCACGTCAGCACTATTTTAGGAGCTCCTTCTTGTAGCTCTATAAGACGTTTGGTTTCAACAATTAATGAGTTGTTACGCTCGCCTACAGATTTGCTGACCCTGAGAAAGAGCTTACTGCTTTCAGTATATGGGTTACATGCTCAAACAGGTGATCTATGGGTGCCCATGACTATTAATTTAAATGATGTCAAATGGTGCTCATCAGCCTGTTTTGCTTCATTGAGTGCTTCTTATCTTTAAACAGTCAAGCTAAATGTCACCTAATTGAAAGAATAAATGTCAATGAAAGACATGCAAACACAAATAAAGTCATAGAAACTGTGACATTCAGCTGACATTTACTATGGATTTATTCAATGAACTGCAATTTTGCTACAACAGTCACCAGTGATACAAATCAATTTGATATTTGTCACACATGGGAAAGTCTCTCTTTTATAAAGCATTTTATTGATTATGTAATCACTCTTAATGACTACAAATTCCACCTTTCTTTGTTTTTACATCGAGAGTCCTTTTCACCGAGACTTTCAGCACCAAGTCTGTGGGCTGATTAGAGACAGACGGGCAGCAGCCACAGACTTTCAGGGTTTCAGTGTAGCCAGCAACATTTAACGAAACATTTCAAGGAAAAAAAAAGAAAAAAAAAAACAAGCCAAAAATACTCTTTGCAGTCTTTCTTACATGGACAAGAAGTTCTATGATCGAATGGTGACCTTATGTTTCATGGTTGGCTTCTTTTTTTCTACAGTAGCTTTTTATGCACAGTAGTCACTACAAAGGAGTCATTCAAAAGCTCTTATTTGCATGTGTTTGTTGTTATAGTTACATATCAGCCCACTCAGGGGATGCTTGGCCCATACATTGCTAACTATTATCCATGGGAGGTGTCATTTGTTTTAGTCAAAACCAAGATGTCTGACAGGAAGCGAGAAATGCTGAACATCAGTACAATCTTGTAGGACGCCCATGCAGCTAGAAAAAACATCCATGCATCAAATAAGATCTAAGGTTTCATATAACTTAATATTTCCAAATGTTTATTTTATATATTTTATATTCTGATTAATTTGCAATTGATCATCTGTCCACCAAATTAAACACTTGGCATCACTGACTATATTTCAATCGCAGTTCATACCATTACTGTAACTTGATATTGGATCTTGATATTAGAATGTAATTAACACTTTTAAAACACAAAAATAATATTTCTGTATATTATCTCCATACAGACACTCCATACATACACACACAGAAAGCAATTACAATAGTTCAATCTGGCTACAAGGAAATGTCAGAAAACATCCAGACAACCAACAGGTCTTTTTTCAGAGGTCTGTGATGAACAGTAAGATTTGTGCAAGAATGAACAAACTCCAGAAAAGAAGTGCTAGCAAGGAACCAGAAGAGGGAAATGAACAGTTGAAGAGAGGAGGAAATGTGCAGGAAGAAAGAAGAAAGAGGAGTTCAACAAAAGAGGAAGTTATTACGGCTCAGCGTGAGCCAGATGAAAGGGCTGTGATAGCTGAGGCAAATGGAGCTTCACTCCCAAATGAACAAGTCAACCTGATGAGCGATGGAAAGTGAAAATGAATATCTTCACAGACTGCTGTTGTACCAATCACACTGTGGCTGGACTTGTCTGAAGTACCTCGTTGAACAAATTCTTTACATAATAGGTCAGATATCAGTGACGCATGGTTTTTAATATTTGCTATCTGTATAGTTAAACTACTCATGTAACATTAGAACCAGGCTGAGAGTAAGGGGTACAGCACAAAATAAGACACGCACTGATCCCTAAAACAGAAACGGGAATGCAGACTGCAGTGTGATTGACCAGGCCTCACTAATGATACAGCCAGGACTTTTCAAGTTCACTATTTGTTTGACTACCTGGAAGCCTTTCAGCTCATTAACTAATAAATGTCAGAGAGAAAATAAGTGCACTCGCCACCTCTAAACATTCAGTCTTCGTCAGACCCCTGCATGTCATGTCTTTGTTTCTTTTTTTTGTCATTATTCCCTTTCAGTTCTCTCTTGCTGACCAACCAACCCAAAATCAAAATGAGTAATAACACTTATCCCCTCAGCAAAACCAAATAACAATGTAAAAATTAAAATTACCAGAGCCAATAAATAGACAATAGACACCAACAGCAAATATTTGGCCAACTGTCTGGGCACTGAGCTTGAAACTCCACATAAGCCTTAACTCCATTACTTATTCAGGAAGTTTATTGATGTGTTAATAATTGATCACCCAATTAAGGGGGAGGGGGGGAGTTGGGGAGATAAGGGGCTGAATGCCTCTTTACCAGTGGGCTTTTGGTAAGTGCATGGTTTGGTGGAGGACGACAGAGAGGCGCCAACGAAAGTAACTTCTGACCAGAGCATAAAATTCCTTTTCATATCACGTGACCAGCACAAGCACACACTGAAAAGGAGAGGCAACACTGACTTCCAGTGTAGTTTGTTCAGGTGAGTCACTAAAAACTGGCATGTACAAAGTAACAAGTGCTGCAGCTGGTTGGATTTGACATTTTGTGTTTGTTTTCTTTAACTGATACTTTTTATGTCCACAGCGTTGAGATGTTGGAGACGTTCCCATCACAATGGCTAAAATATTTTTTAGATGATTTTGTGTTTTTTGGCTTTTTCTGTTGTTTTTCACACAGTCATCTTGCACGCTATGCATGTTTTTTCTTAGAGTGATGTTTCCACTATCTAGGCCTATGGATTCTTCAAGACAGGCCTTTTAAGGACGCTGTCTAATGCCAACCATTCATCATCTTGTTGGAAAACATATGCCAAGCAGGCCAATAAAAGTAGCATTCATCATTCCATTCACCTTACATGAACATAAATATCAGCCATTGGGGCCACACTTTTTACCCTGCACACATTAGTCTGGAAGCATTTTTAGAGCGAGTGGCTGCAGTAAAACACAGATCAGTGCTTCACATCACGCTGTTGTTTTTTCTTTCTTTACATGTGTGCATTTACTTATTTAAGTAAATTCATCCTCACACTTGGTCTCTATCTGGAGAATCGGACTTTTTATACAGAACCATTTTGCAGGTGCAAAAAAGTGACACAGGTTTTATTACATGTAACAGTGCAGATTTTGTTGAGGTCTAACATGTTTATTTCTTCCCTTTTCTCTGTATGGAACAATGTCAGCAAAAACACTGCACCAAAAGGAAAAACCTTGACATCTTTGAGAGCTTCTTATATCTTTTGTGTGTTTAGTTTGTCTCAGGCTCACTGCAGGATGCTGAGATCACAGATGTGTGAGGGCTAAACTACCTTGTTGCTGAACATTCTTTATCCCTCCTACTGGATATTTGGACTTGTGATACAAGAGATGCCATAATATTATATGGACTGATTCTCATATAGCACTTTTCTACTGTCCCAGAGTACTCAAAGCGCTCTATAAAACATGCCACATTCACCCCATTCACTGGCCACTGTGGCCCCTAGACTGTGGAACGCTCCCCCCCTTACCTTATGAACCGTGGACTCAAAACTTTCCTTTGTTAAAATTGCTTTTGGTTGATTTTTGCCTGTTTTATATTGTCCTTTTATGACGTGTTACCTTACTGTATGTGCAGCACTTTGTGAATCTGTCTAGTAATGTGCTGTCTTCTATGCTAAGTGCTTACTTATGCTACAATTTGCACACATTCATAGCCCGATGGAAGATATTTGTCATGAAAACTGGTTCGTTGGGGGAGCTTAAGGATCTAAACCACCAACCTTCCGATTTTTAAGTGATTTGATAATTCTCTGGACGTGATGGAAAATAACTGTTGTATGTTCACAATACCGATATTAACATGGCAATATTGATTTTGAAGTCAACAGCTACACAAATGACTTAAACTCATGCTGAATATGTACTGCACTATTGTGGTAAATAACAAACTCAATAAATTGTGCATATAATGTCTTTTGATATTTGTGTGTACCAAAGCTTTAACAAAAAAATTAAGCAAATAACTGGAGTGTGGAACTAAGTGTGAAAGTCTCTGGACTTTGTTTCACAGTAAGGATTTTAATGTGCATTAAATTCTATAACACATATGATTGCAGCAATTCCCCACGAGAGAATTATTGAAGCTATTTTCAAGGAAGAACCCCCAAAAGTTCTCAAGTTTCATATTCAAATTTTTTTTTATCATCCTTGTGTAGCTCTCATGAGACAATGTTGATCACATCAGTAATGGGAAGATAACTTGTATGACAAATGAATAAGGAATTACAAGACTCTTGAAAAAATCCCAGGCTCATGCGTCCCTTTTAAGTATTTTTAAGTATTTACAGTATTATTATTTAGTAGATTGAAGACTTTCCATTTGGAATTTAGTACATATAAATATTACACACATATAAAGACAATATTTATAGAGTTTAATTTTAGCTATATTACTGAGACACTTTGAAATAAATATTTAATAGAATCTGAATAGGAGTAATTAAGTCAAGCACATTGAAAGCTTGATTGATTATTTTGATTACAAAATAGAATGAGTGGTGGAGTAAGAGGGTGGAAAATATGAGCTTTTCACTGGTAATGACAATAGATCAATCAATACTTGTTGTATAGGTTAATAGTCACAGTAATTACACCACAGTAACTAATGAATTATGTCAAGAAACATGGTAGTCAGATGAGAGTGTGACAGAAAAAAGATATGCTGTAACACATAATTATCAGATCTGGATTTTAAACTATGTACTATAAGCACCAGGTCCACCAGCTCCATACCACATTCTCTATAAAGTGTCTAATAGTGATAATATATAATATAGAAAATATGCTTTATTACAGTGATTTCCATCATTTATCATAAAAATTGTTTGTTATTATTTTTGAGAAAACTAAACACATGACTACTTTTTTTAGGATATGAAGATCAGTTACCACATGACCTGCCAAAATTTCCATGCAATCATTTCATAATTACTCACAACATACAGGTTACACAGATAAACAGAAACCCAAGCACTTTTACTATGACAAGACATTTCCCATTTTCTTGTTGCAGTTGTTTTGCTTGTTTGCTGCTACTACTACTATTTCACCAAAACTCCATTTAGACATTCTCAAAAAATGTAGAATTAGTGTATGTGTAAGGGTTAGTAACTTTGTAGATTAGACTTCAGAAAGTTAACCTATTTGAACCATAACAACAAACCATCAAAAAAACTGAAACATCAACACTGATATGAAAATGTTTGGAATAGAAGTGATAGGAAGAAGAGCAACTTGACTCTGGCCTTCCTGACCTCTTCCTAATAGAATACCTTTGGGATGAATTAGAGCAAAGAATACAACCCAGCCATTCTCATTTAGCTTAAGTGTCTGACATCACAAATGTACTTCTGGAAAAATGGTTGACAATTCCCATTGAAAAAAAGTTTCCCAGAAGACGTATAGGTGTTATAACGGCACAGAGTGGGCCAACATCAAATTAAACCCTATGGACTAAGAATGGGATGTTGCTCAAATTCATATGGGTGTCAAGGGAAATAAGTGAATACTTGTGGCAATATATGGCAATTTATTATAATGATTTGGATACATAAAAGGGAAACTCTTTTCTGCGACAGAACTGGCAATATACACTGGATGTACATGTACAGTGGTGTGAAAAAGTGTTTGCTGACTTCCTGATTTCCTATTGTTTGTATGTTTGTTAAACATAAATGTTTCATATCATCAAATAAATTGAAATATTAGACAAAGATAACACAAGTAAACTTCTCCGCAAATCGCTACCTTATCGTGGTAGAGGGGTTTGTGTGTCCCAGGGTTCCCAGGGGCTATGTTTTCTGGGGGCTTATTGCCCCCTGGTAGGGTCTCCCATGGCAAATTGGTCCTAGGTGAGGGACCAGACAAAGAGCGATTCAGAAGACCCCTATGAGAAGACCATCAAAGGAACAGTTTACCCTGCCCAGGATAGGGTTACCGGGGCCCCGCCCTGGAACCAGGCCCGGGGAGGGTGCCCGAGGGCAAGCGTCTGGTAGCTGGGCCTTAGTCCATGGGGCCTGGCCAGGCACAGCCCGAGAAAGGGACATGGGCCCATCTTCCTGTAGGCCCACCACCCACAGGAGGCACTGTAGGGGTCAGGTGCATTGTGAGCTGGGCGATGGCCAGGAGCGGAGGTCCTGGTGGACTGATCCCCGGCTACCAAGACTGGCAACTGGGACATGGAATTTCACCTCTCTGGTGGGGAAAGAGCCTGAGTGAGTGCATGAGGTTGAGAGGTACCGGCTAGATATAGTCGGGCTCACCTCAATGCACAACTTGGGCTCTGGAACCAGTCTCTTGGAGAGGGGCTGGACTCTTTCTCAATTTGGAGTTGCCCCTGGTGAGAGGCAGCTGGCTGGGGTGGATATCCTGTTATCCCCTTGGCTTGCTGCCTGTATGTTGCGGTTTCTCCCAGTGGACGAGAGGGTTTGTTCCCTGCGCCTTCGGGTCGGTTAGTGGGTCCTGACCATCGTCTGTGCTTATGTGCCGAGTGGCGGTTCAGAGTACCCAGCCTTCTTGGAGACCCTGGGTGGGGTACTGGAGGGAACTCCGCCTGGGGACTCTATTGTCCTACTGGGAGAGTTCAATGCTCACGTGGGCAATGAAAGAGAGACCTGGAGGGGTGTGATTGGGAGGAACGGCCTCCCAGATCTGAACCCAAGCGGTGCTTTTTTATTGGGCTTCTGTGCAAGCCAGTTTGGCCATAATGAACACCATGTTCGAACATAAGAGTGTCCATAAGTGCACGTGGCACCAGGACACTCTAGGCTGCAGGTCGATATTGTAATCATATCATCAGATTTAAGGCCATATGTTCTGGACACTCGGGTAAAGAGAGGGGCTGAGCTGTCAACTGATCAACACCTGGTGGTGATTTGGATCAGGTGGCTGTGGAGGACGCTGGACAGACCCGCCATCAACGTATAGTGATGGTGTGCTGGAAACACCTAGCAGAGGCCCCGGTCCGCGAGATCTTCAACGCAAACCTCCGGCAGAGCTTCAACAGCATTCCGGGGTGGTGGATCCCATCTTTAAGAAGGGGGACAGGAGGGTGTGATCCAACTACAGGGGAATCACACTCCTCAGCCTCCCTGGGAAGGTCTATGCCAGGGTGCTTGAAAGGAGAGTCCGGCCGTTAGTCAAACCTCGGATACAGGAGGAACAATGCGGTTTTCGTCCCGATCGTGGAACACTGGATCAGCTCTTGATCCTCTCAAGGATACTTGAGGGTGCATGGGAGTTTGCCCAACCAGTCTAGATGTGTTTTGTGGACTTGAAGAAGGCATTTGACCGTGTCCCTCGGGGTGTCGTGTGGGGGGTGCTTCGGGGGTATAGGGTGTCTGGCCCATTGCTACGGGCCATTCAATCCTTATACAACAGTTGCAAGAGCTAGGTCTGCATAGCCGGCAATAAGTCGGACTCATTCCAGGTGGGTGATGGGCTCCACCAGGGCCACAAATAATGCCGATCTGTTACTGCCCACCCAGCTTTTCATCACAGGCAGACAGAACAATTACCCGGACCGGCAACATGTCTATAGATACAGGATTTTTCCACCTTGGCCTGTCATTCTACAACACCTTGGACCTTGTGTTTTCTCTTGGCTTGGACATAACTAGTCTCTGTGTTATTTTTAACCTTAGCTTCCCTCTGAACACACCACCATCTAATCTCATGTTCCATAAGTGGTTCATAAATCAGGATGGTGCTCTGATTTGTTGGACCCTCATGTGATCAGGGGCTGCACTTATGCTGATGTTGCTACACAGTGTTATAACAATCATTTTTTGGAGATTTTAAATTCGGTGGCACCAATAAAAACTACCATTGCCGTCCCAAAAAGAGCTCATCCGTCGATAAATGATGACATAAAGAAAGTCAAAAGACTCTGTAGGAAAGTAGAACGCCTTTAGAAATCAACTAAACTTGAAATTCACAGGCTCCACCTTAGGGAACTTTGGGTTTCCCTTCACAAAACCATAAAAATAGCCAGATCAGGAGAGTTTTCTCAGTTAATCTCTTCAAACAAGAGAAATTCCAAAGTATTGTTCGAAACCATAAACTCTATTGTTTCCTCCGTGGGCCATCCAGTACCCATGTCCTCTATGTCTGAGAGTGATGATTTTCTAAATTTCTTTGTGGATAAAGTTAATAATGTCCATATGACCATTAGTTCTTCAATACCGTATGTTTGTTCTCTGGTCCACCTCCCCCTCATTCACTGTCAGTGTTTAACCTAATGACCATACATGACCTTTCACTGCTGCTGGATAAAATGAAAATCACCACTTGTCCAAATGACATTCTACCTGCTGGGCTGCCATTGGCCCCCCATTGTAGAAATATGCAATGCCTCTCTTTAAACATGTGTGCTCCCTAGGTTTTCTAAGCATGCTATTGTTCAGCCAATATTAAAAAGAGCAGTTTAGATCCAGCACAGATTGAGAATTATCTCTAAGCTCAACTTAGTGCTTTTACAGAAAAATGTGAAATCTATGACAAATTTCAGTTTGGTTTCAGTAAATGTCACTCAACAGAAACCACATTAAGGTCTCTAGTGGCATTATGATGTCTGCTGACTCCGGAGCATCCACAGTTATGGTTTTGCTGGACTGCCTTTGACACCACTGACCATACAATCGTGATTAACAGGCTCCGGGATGTAGTCTGGCTCTGCAGTGGTTTCAGTCATACTGTTCCAATAGATCTTTTACTGTTTTTGCAAATCAGTTTATGTCACGCTATAAGGGCCTGATATATGGTGTACCGCAGGGTACACTTGTTACATGTTACCTTTAGGACTTATAATTAAGTCCTAAAGGTAACTTAGGACACATCAGGGACCTTTGTTTATAAGGTCCCTGATGTGTCTTTTCACTTCTACGCTGATGATATCCAGCTCTACTGGTTGTATTTTTTCCTTAAAACAGCAGCTTAAGACTCATCTATTTAGATTGGCTTTTTATTAGATTTATGCTGTATGTTCGATTGTGCTGTTTTATTTTATTACGAAGCACTTTGTGGTTTTTATTCGGTGAAGAGTGCTATATAAATAAATAAAGTAAAGTAAAGTAACAACGACTCTTGCAACAGTTCACAAAAGACCACAGAACAACATCCAAAGAACTGTAGGTTGCACTTGCCTAGGTTAAGGTAAGTGTTCAAGAGGCTGGGAAAAACTGGCCTGCAGAGTTCCAAAACAAAAACTACAGCTGAACAAAAGAAATATAAAAGCTAATTTCAGTTTTGCCAGAAACATATTAATGATTCGCAAGACTTTTGGGAAAATACTCTGGAAGGTGAATGTCCCATTATATCTGGCATAAAGTAACACAGCATTTCAGAAAATATACCCGACATGATACCAGAATTAAAATATGGTGGTGGTAGTGTGATGGTCTGGGGCAATTTTGCTGCCTCAGGACCTGGAGGACTTGCTGTGGAAGAATCTGCTGTCTACCAAAAGATCTTGAAGGAGAATGTGTGGCCATCTGTCCATGACCTTGAGCTGAAACACACTTGAGTTCAGCAGCAGGACAATCATCACAAACACACCAGCAAGTCCACCTCCAGCAAGCAAGTTTCAAGAAAAAGAAAATGAAGACTGGTGTGGTCTAGTCAAATTCCTGAGCTGTATCCAATTGAGATGCTGTGGATTGAGCTTAGAAAGGCAATTAATGTTCGAAAACACTCTAATGTAGTTGAATTATAACAATTCTGCAAACATGAGTAGGTCAGAAATCTCTCCACAGTGCTGTAAAAGACTTGTCATTGTAAATTATGGCAAACATTTGATAGGGGCTCCCAAAAGATTGATTCTGTTAATCTGGATGTTGCGTTTTCAATGGGGGCAACAGGTCTTTCAATTTAGTGGGCTGGCTTCAGTTATTGATCATTGTGTTTGTAAGGTTGTAAACCTGCAGTCAGCTGAGACTGAAGAAGTCACCTGGATGAGTGACGAAACGTTTCTCCCACTGAAAATGTCCAGATGAACACAATCAACCTTTTGCGATTTACTAACCTAGATGACTGAGCGTGCATCAAGACATTTGATAGCAGTTGTTAGGTTTAGGGAGGAATCACTTTTTCACACAGGGCCATATGGGTTTGTTTTTTTTCCCCCTTAATAATAAACCATGTCATTTAGAAACTGTATTTTATGTTCACTTGTGTTATCATTGTGTAATGTTTAAATTTGTTTAATGATCTGGAACATTTAAGTGTAACAAACATACAAAAAATGGGAAATTAGGAAGGGGAGACAACTTTTTCACAGTATTGTAGTTTATCCACCATGGATGTAGAACAAACTGACATTTTTATTGGACAAACTGGGCATTCATTTACAAGCCATATATAAACCAGAGAAGAATTACAAAATTCACTAACACAGGCCTTCTGATTGAAAATGTGTGAAAACATTTTTTACTTAACAGGTCTTATAGCATTTTTTTTACATATCAAATATAGTGGCTTGCAAAAGTATCGGGCCCCCTTGAACTTTTCTACATTTTGTCACATTACAGCCACAAACATGAATCAATGTTATTGGAATTCCACATGAAAGACCAACACAAAGTGGTGTACATGTGAGAAGTGGAACAAAACTCATACATGATTCCAAACATTTTTTACAAATAAATAAGTGAAAAGTGGGGTGTGCGTAATTATTCAGCCCCTTTTGGTCTGAGTGCAGTCAGTTGCCCATAGACATTGCCTGATGAGTGTTAATGACTAAATAGAGTGCACCTGTGTGTAATCTAATGTCAGTACAAATACAGCTGCTCTGTGACGGCCTCGGAGGTTGTCTAAGAGAATATTAGGAGCAACAACACCATGAAGTCTAAAGAACACACCAGACA
>VURO01046621.1:24978-59921 GCA_015108175.1 Pelvicachromis taeniatus | reverse complement strand
GACTGGAACGTGGCTCAAAAACAAAACAAAAAAAACCCCCTCTAAGCTGTCGTAGGTCCTCCCGTGTCTCATCACTCGGCCAGCTGTTTCCAATCAGCCATCATCTACCAATGAAACCAATGAAGTGGGATTATTACACTGAACTGGAACTGTGGGCTAGCGAACCTGCTAACTGTGATTTTCTGGTCTTTTACTTCCTCTCCTGGAGAGTCGGGCGGAGAGAATTTTCTGGAGCACCACTCGTGCACTGGGCTACCACAGACAAGGAGACACTCAGGAGCAAAGGAGGAGCACAATTGGGAACTGCATTATTTGTGAACTGTTGGAATATGTTTTGGAGCACTGTAAGTAAACACACTGTCTTTTCACCTCAGTCTAAAAACCGCGCCTGGGTCCTCTTTCCCTCTCACTTCCGCGACAATTCTGAGAAGGGAATATAAGCTGGTCTCCAACAACCGCCGGTCTCTTTTAAACGCCGGGCCGGCTGAATAATTTTTTGAATAAACGCCGGGGCTAATATTGGAAGATACACGGTATATGCTGTGCCCCTTATACTTATGTATACTTTATGCAATTCACTAATGCGTGCTTAGTTTTGTTGACCCATAGACAACAGATCCCGCCACATGTCACAGTGCTGTACTCACAAAGATTCCTCTTCATGGAGTGCCAAACAAGACAGACAGCAATAAGGATCAGCAGCAACACTCCTCCATTTGATTGCCAATTGACAACAAGTAGCACTCTCTGTTCATTTTGACATTTCTGGGTTAAATGTCTCTTTCATAAAGGAAAAAACACCCCAGACAAATACACAAGCCCTGAACATCATCATTTTTCAAAGGCTTCGAGTTGATGTCAATGACATCCTGACCCAGAGCACAGCCCTACGTTGACTTTTTGACCTGTCTTAGGAGACATGAGAGTATAAGTCGTAAAAACATGCTGATCTGCATGTTTAGATTAAAGCTATATTTGCAACGTTAAATTAATTAAAAAAAATATGTAATAATCCTGATAGAAGACATCAAAAGATAAAAATATGACTAAGCATCAGGAAAATGTCTGCGGTCTGCTTGTTCCATCCTCATATTTGACACATCCATCTCCTCTGATGGATGTAAAAATGAGAAGAGTGGATGCTGGTGCACTTATTTGTAAAATGGGAAATTCTTGTATAGTCAAGTGTCACTCTAAAATGATGTTGATCCTTTATGATGCATTAGACAGTTGCGTTGTTTGTATTCAGATCACTTAAAGAGCAGAAAACATTGAAGGAAATGTCTACTCTTCCTCTCCTACTTGGGAGAATAGACTATGTGAACTGCATTTTACACCAGTACATATAATGTAACCTAGTTTAAATTAGCATCTTTTTCACATTCCACTGAAATGAATGAAGTCTTCCAGCCATTAATCAGTGTTGAGTTTTATATAACAGGGGTGGACTAAAATGCCACTGACTTCCATTCGCTCTCTTCATCCACCACAGTTCTATTAGATCAGCTACAGTCTCTAGCTACTAAACATTCACAAACCAAGTATCAACTGATGTCCTTAAATGAATAAATCAGGCATGGCCCACTGGCATATACGGTGTCTAAGCAGATTCCCCTTCCTAAAAACATGACTTCCGAGGCTTTGTAATGGTCATGTTTCCAGATAATGTGAAGTTAATGTGATTTTACAGCAGCCAGTCCAGAAACGCTTTCAGAGAAGAAACTTTCAGAGAACAAACGAATGACTTTGATGTTGAATAATTGAAACCACAGTCTGCAAAATGAATCACGGGCTGCGTGTTTCTGACCTGGTTTTAAAGAAAACACGAACTGCCTGAAACAGGCAAAATACCTTCAATGCATTTTACATGAGGCATGATACTTTTGACTTTTTATTCGTGTAGTCTGGGTGTTTTTGAAATAAGACATTTCTGTTCACAAAGTAAGGACAAAAAGGTTACATGGAAACCATATGCAAGGATTACAACTTGCTGAAAAGGGGGAATCATAAGAAGAATGGGCATCACATGACCCAGACCCACACTCTAACCATTTATCACTGAGGCAGCTGTCAGTACAGCTGTTTCATTTAAAAACAACAAATGTCTTGAACAAAGATGTGGAGGGGAATATTTTAAGCTAAGCGTGTACCCCCCACCCCCTTCTTTAAGGGAACCAAAATTTAAATAGCCTCCATTTAGCACTCCGTCCTAGAGAAAATTCCATTATAAAAGGAAGCGGCTTTAAATCACGCTGACGGTTGGGGCAAAAGCAATATGCAGATATTGTTCTTCATTAGAAAGAAAAATCACTTAGGACTTTCAAGATGTAAAAAAAAATGTTTCCAAAGAAAGAAAGTGCTGCTTTTTTTAAAAGCTAATGGGACACGGCCTGGTCATATATAACATTTTCTCATTTGCTTTAGTTTATAAAAGTCAGATTACTATAACAAAGTGTTCACAAGACAAGAGTAAACAAGAACTTTAAAGTGAGCACGTCCTGTAAAGTAGGGCACAAAGTAGGGCACATTCATATCTTTCCGAAGGTTAGTCCCGTTGCAGACTCTCCTAAGAGGTTTATAAATTCCCCATGAATGCATCACTTCAATAGCAACAAGCATTACAAAGAAAGATGGGTCTTTTGGTAAACTTCTGTGCACTACTCTATGCCCAGATCATTATAGATTGTGGTATTCTTAGCATGAATGCTCTACTTAGCATGTGTTCCACCTGGCTACCTGTGAGAAAGTCTACAGCTGCTCTATAGCGTCCATATTCCAACTTAAGTTGCTTTTAGTACAAACAACCTATTGATTCTCCACTTCAATGATAACACAACGCTGACAGGTCTTATCCACCACAGAACAGATGTTAGAAGCAAATGAGGTTTCATCTTCAGCCATAACACTGCAAGTGTGGTCTGCCGATTTTATATTATGTATGTGACTATCTCTAAGGGAGAAATAACATTTTTTCCATAAGAAAAGAAGAAAAAAAAGTAGTTTGCACATGAAGTTTTGAAAAAAAGTTCAAACAAGCTTCCCAATCAGTGAACATGTAGGGTTATTTAAATTATTCTCAGGATTTCATGCACATCGGAGTAAAAGCAGGATGTGGGTGAAGTATAAAACTTTTGAATCATGATTTAACTTTGGTTAAAATATTTGATTTTTTTCCCCTTTTATTTGACAGCTATTCCAAATTAAGGTGCATAAATTATTCTTTCCCAGAGGTTTTATCTGCATCATTACTGTTTAGAGTCTGGTCGCTAGTAATGGAGAGGAAGTTTTATTTATTTATTGCCACAAATCAGAAATGGCTAATTTGTCCTGAACAGTTTCAACGTCTTTACAGCACACTGTTTAACTAGGAGAATCTGCTGGAGATGCAGAGCTACATTAGGATTTTGTTTTTCATTAAATTTGGTTTCTGTCTAACCAAAACGTGCCCAATATTCGGCCTCATTTTAGCTCCTTTTAATCATTTATTCACTTCATAGTTTTTAAGGTTCAGGAAAGATCACGGTGTGGGTGAAAATACACCTCAACCTAAAACAAATATGTAATGCAGTATATAAAATCTACTATATAAAAGGTTGTATCGGCAGGTGTCATCGAAATACAATTGTTATACCTTATGAGCTATGACACAAGACCCTATATAAGTTATTGCATAATATTGTACATTTATGATACATCCAAGACAAAAGTAAACTTAAATTATAATATTCCTAACAATTTTTAGATATTTATGCAGAAACATTCTAATAAACATTTACTCAACTTTATTATCTATTATTGTTACTTTAACCATAGTAATACTTTATAGGTTTTACCAAGACTGGATGTGCTTAGTAGCTAGCACTTTTCTATTATTCAGTGCGTTCTGAAGATGTCATCATATTACATGCTCTGCCTAATCCCAGTGGCATTTATACTTCAATTACTAATGAAAAATAACTAGCAGGCAATCTAGGAGATAATATTTTATTTGTGTTTTTCTGTCATTAAATTGAAACAGAGAATACATTTGGCTAGAAGCAACAGAACAATTCATAATGTATAAAACCTGTCATAGGAGATGAGAAGTAATTGTTGTTTGGATGTAGACCCTGTATACGCAATAATGTCCTATTGATGTGCACTTCTTCTTAATTTGCTTTGGCACGTTATTTCATCTGATGTTAGAAATAAATATCTCTCTCTTACAGAGGAGTAAGGGTGCTGAACCTACCGTAAGTATTTCTTTCTCTTTATAACGAAGAGTATGTCAAACAAAAATTTTTCTATCTCATCAAACTCATGAGAACAATAGAAGATTCTTACAAATGACTAAACATACACTGAGACAAAAGCAGGGCTCTGTTGACAATCTATATGCCAAAAAAATCCTATCCTATCCTATACTGTACTATATTGAAAACATGAAAATACATATAATAAAAATGAATATATACCCAAGGCTCCTGTATTTATTTTAATCAATATCGCTTCAAAAACAGAAGAAGATATTTGGAATTGAGGTAAAGAAAAGAAAACCAAGTATGAAATATAAAACTGGACAGATGTCAACAGACAAGGACAAGTTTACTTTCTGAACCTGATTATAGATCAACTTGGGGGGAGAATAAATGTGCAGTCTTCAGTGTTCCAAACCATTTAGTAAGTAGACATGTTTCTGATAAGAAAAATGTTTGAAAGCCCTTGAAAAAAATAAATGTAATAAAACTACACAAAATAGACAGTTTTCAGGAGATAAATTACAACTGTGACTGAGAGGTTTGATGGACCAGAAATGCATTTCTGTCACAACTGAGATAAAAATTCATGATATCTTTTACAGAGCTCTTTAAAAACTGAAATGCTTAGCTTGAAAATTAAAGTAAGATAGAAAGCCAAAGGTCTCCTCATAATAACACAAGAGAAATGAGATACAGTGGTTAACAGAATGCGTTCCCTCCGGGAGAATCTTTAGCTGGAAATTAGTCGTTTGTTTATTATTATAATATTGATCTAATTTCTCTAACAAGGCTGATTGTTGAAGGTCCTGCATCAAATTACCTCAACATCCATTGAGTTTGGACAATGTGTGTCTATAGTTTAAAAGAGCTTCAGTGGGTATAATGTGCCTTAGTAGTTATCAGGGAGTAGCTTAAGAAAGAGATATGAAATAACTAGATTGACCTGATTTACAAAATATATATTACTGAGGACGATTTTTACACTAATACTCAAACTGGTCAGACTCCATTGGTCTCAATAGTCATATTTTGGAGGCTAAAACATTTGTTCTGTTTATTTAAAAACACAAAGATGATTTAACAAAAAGAAAAAAAGCTTTGTTGGGGCAGAAAGGGAGGACAGTTGTTGCTATTTACATTTTGACTTTTAGGGCCTAGAAACTGTAAATGCTGACCCATTAGAACTTTGCCTTTCCTAAAATTATTGATTGTGTAATACACAAAAGATCCTTTTGTGCCACTATGCCACCAAAAAATATATATATCGCACGTGAAACAATGACAAATGTCAGGGACTGATCATTTTAGCAAAATCACACAATATTTTTTCTCAACAAAACAAGTCGCTGGTGTAATACGAGAGACATGCACACATGCAAGAGACATGGCAGCCGCTTTTACAGTCATCTTTGTCTGTTTGCTTAATTTATTAATAATCCTAGAGCACATACTGCATAAGCTACAGCTTCACTTCAATCTCATTTCCTCCAATCTGAGGAGGAAGTCTGTACAACAACAAGTAATTTTGTTAAAATTAGCTGAATGCATTAAACATCACGCACCAATAATATTGATGCCTTAATGCAGGAGTCTCCAGGAGCTACTGGCACAAATAACAACTCCAGTAAGCTCTTGCAATGCTTATATCTTGTCTCACTGCCAAATTTTACAAACCCCAGGTGCCCTTAAGAACCCTATACAGTGTGAAGTAGCAGGCATCGACAGGGGCATTCACTGTGCATTCAGACCAAACAAATCAGGGAAACCGATAGCGAGTGTGGAGCTACAGCATCCCTGTGAAGTGACACAGTCTCCTTGGTGGTATGTGCCATTACCATGAGGTAAAATGAGTATAACAGACAACTGATTAAGACAGGGACACAGGTAACATAGGTATGTGTACAGATGTCCAACTATGAAGAACATTTTGAAATACAAAGTTTATCCTGTACGCATTTGGCAATAAATTTGTTGCTAGAAAAATTATCTTGGCTGTGGCTGTGTTAACATGACTCATAATAATTTGTAAACAGCACCCGCAGCACCCAAACAATGCAGTTTGACAGGGAGAAGCTTTTTTTGTGTGGCATGTTCTTCCAAGTTTGTGCTACATCCAAAATCTGAGAATAATTTTAATTGGGTGGAAAAACTTATTCAAGCATGTAGAAGAAAGAAGCTTCACTTGAAGAGTCATTCATGCAAATTCACCTCTTTTTTTTTTTTTTTTCTCCACCCAGATTGTTTGGGGCATAATAACAAGTGGAAAGATGTGGAGAAATAACAAGCATGCATTGTGACAAATTATTCATCACCAAGCATATTATGTAGTGTTTACTCACCATTTTTGTCTGCTCTGCGGAAAATCTGGAAAACAAAAAGAGGGGGGAGGGGATGGTTATTATTTCTAGCATAGGATCACTGAGGGGATTCTTGCAATAAGCAGGTGTAAATTATTAAGAATCGTGGCAGTTTGTCAAAAACACAATAGGATGCCTGCAGTTCGTTTATCCTGCTGCACAGACTGGAAAGATGGCAAGAAGAAGGACATTTACAAGGGCTGTTATACTCCGTGTGAGTGAGTCATGTTAGGTTAAAAGCAAATTGATAGTGTCATTTCTAAGCTAGGTTGAACAATTATCATTCTAACGTGAACAGTCATTTACTTCAGAAGTGATGATTGTACAGTAATGCTACACTCTGGTTATCTTCTATTTGTTTGACTCACTGATGTTTTTTCATTAATTTCTTAGGGGGGCAAATATGGGGTAGTAAGAAGAACAATAATTTGTTATATGTATTATACACAATTTTGTTGAGTCTACAGTACCATATATCTTCCAATAGTAGCCCCGGTGTTTATTCAAAAAATTATTCGGCCAGCCCGGCGTTTAAAAGAGACCGGTGGTTGTTGGAGACCGGCTCTTATTCCCTTCTCAGATGGAATTGTCACGGAAGTGAGAGGGAAAGGACCCAGGGGCGGTTTTTAGACTGAGGTGAAAAGACATCCAGCTTAAATGCCGCTGGTCGTAGATGACGGCTGATTGGAAACAGCTGGCCGAGTGATGAGACGCGGGAGGACCGACGACAGCGCGGAGGGACTTCCGGGTCGAAGGTCGCCCGGCTACTATTGGAGACCGGCGTCTATTTGTCGTGACAAGTTTTCAAACCGGCGTTTATTAGAAACAGGCATCAATAAGAGACAGGCCACTATTAGAAGCGGTATGTAATAATGTGGAAGAGTAGCAGTAGGTCACAAATAATGGGGACTCCGAACACAAGTTGCTATCTGCACCAGTTGCAGCTTACTTTCTCTGGCATGCAGTTTTTTCTGCACTCTAAGTCTAAACAACACAGCAGTCTGCCTTTCACTAGATGTGATTCCATAAATAATTTTTCACTATGAGCATTTGAACATTTGATAGCAGTAAAAGCAGAAACAAAGCCATGTATTAGTTTACTGTTTTGCTTGGTTCAACACAGCCATCTCCATCAGTTTTATAATGCAGAAACAGTGTTTGTTTGAAGCCAGTTTGTGGATTATCAGTCTTATCACAATGATGTGGTGCGATATATAAACAATGCTGAATAATCTTAATAGATTTGGCTTCCTTCATTCTGCAGTGGAGGACTCTCATGTACACAAATGGCTGTTGTAATTGTTATGGACTTTTGAAAAAGATAAAATCTTGTTTGAAGCTGAGTTTTGAACCAACAGTAATGGCAACACGCAACAGGATAAAGCTCACGGCTGATCCTGTAAAGACTGTGTGGCTGCTTTGAAAAAAAGGGTTGCTTTTTGGTCAATATGTAAAAATCCACTTGTTTCATTTTTTTCTTTAGCTCTATGGAAGCATTATTGTCCAGAAAATAGAGAATGGACTGTTTGGCTTTACCACACAGCATAAAATAGAAGCAAAACAGAAAGCTATACCAACACATCCTCAATAAATAACATGGTTAAAACAGGCCTTTAAATGTAGATTTAAAGAAAGATCACAGCCACAACAAATATATATTTTATATGTTTGAATACACAATCAAATAAAAGTCAGGTCTACTGTGCACCGAGATGTCTTGAGAATATGAACACGAAACTTCGATTTTTAAACCAATTTTAGTTTAATCTGTGCACTATAATAATAATAATAATAATAATTTCACAAATATTAATTCAGCCACACATTCCTTCATTTAAAACTTTTATTCAAATATCAATATTTAAAGTTAAGCATCTCAAAAGTGGCAATATCACATGTGTGTGCATTTGTAGCTGTAAGCAGCTTGGTTGTCATCAAGGTGAGCAGAACAAGTGTTTCATTAAGAGAGTCTGAATGTAAGATCTGCAATGAAAACAACAGATTCATAATTTGTTCTCTTATATTAATTCTCTTTCACTCCCTGAGACATTTATGTCCAATGTTAAGCAGCACGACCAGCGTGCACACTGGTTTTGACCTGCAGTTTATTAATCCTGCAGAATCCGGTCCTCATTTTAATTTGCTGTAGGTCAACAAGCTCAAGGTTTGCTCTTCTGCCCTCAGTGCGTCTGTCTGTCTCTCCACTGCTTCTATTCAAACTTATAACAAGAGCCGGGTCATAGCGAATCACTTCACAGCACACTTGCCGCTCTATTTTTGATTCCTCATCCTATTAAAAGCAAGGTTGCACTTGGATTGCACATAGAAAGGACATTGGGAACACTCTACTTATCTTACCTGAATACAAATTTTATGTTTTACCGGCTTTAGGGTTCTTTCAATGTACAATATCAGTCAGCAGCTTGTTCTTTTTCACTTTGGCACTGTGACCCATCTAGCCAACATTTTCCGCCCCTGCTCTATTCCAGGGAGATCGGATATAGCGTTAAATGTGTTTGTTGTTTGGCTGTGTCTTTTGACTCTCTGGTGTCAGGAGACAATAATGCATCATTTACAGCAAGCCCAGAAAAGGTCAGACCTGCTTCCCAGTGTGTTGCTGTTCTGATGTCATGGTGGAGGGTATTAAGACGGTGGGTTATCTCGGGCTCTGCTTTCACACCACCTGGTGCAATACTTAATAAAAAAAACATAACATCACAAAAAACCCTAATAAATATGCTTTGTTGATAATAAATGCCACATGATTTACTTTCTGTGAAAATCCAAAATATTATATTTTTCTTTCTCAATAGCAGCAAAAGAAGAGAAGAAGCAGAAATAAGTGACAGGAATCAAGCAAGCCTAAGAAAAGCAGCCATGCTTTATTTACAGAACAGAGACTTTAAGAAGAGAAGGCAACAATGCAAATGATGAAACAGCCTCATACAACCATAGCAACATCGTTATTAGTCACTAGTAGGGCTGCCACGATTAGTCGACTAGTCACGATTACGTCGACCATCAAAATCGTCAACAACTAATTTAATAGTCGACGCGTCGTTTGAAGCTTTGTAAGATCCCAAAAGTAGTAGGATTTAAGAGTGCAATAACAGACTGAAAAAGAAGATGGCAGCACTGCATGTACAAGGATGCCAGCTGCCGTTAAACCCCGAAGAAGAACAAGCTGTGTCCCAGAATTCATAGCGCGGCCCTGCTTCAACAATAGCTAGTTTTAATATTACTCTTATTATTCTTTCTGGGTCACAAAATAAACGTTTAACATATTTTCAGGCGAGAATGTAGTTGTGTAAACCTCAAATATCTGCTCAGTTTATCAAGACCCCACATATTTTCAAAAGCACTCCCTCGTTTTCGAGACGTCTGTTACCCACCAGTTCAAGGCTCAGTATAGCCGGTGAGAACACCGGACTCGAAATGTTTTCAAACCCACCGCCGTCTTTCGCTACTCAGGTTAAACATGAAATATAAGTCACTTAGATAACTTAAAAATGTTATTGTTTTGCTTTTTTTTTAGTATTTTATTTGTTCCCGAATAAATCAGTTTGGCTGAGATTAAAATATAACACTCCAGTGTCCTGTTATATTTTAGATAGCAAGGAGCAGACGGCTGAGTTTATGAAACGTCACCAAAACAATCTGCAGATTTTATTAAAATTTAATAAACTATCATCTTGTCTTTATTTGTAGTTAGCACATACCTTAAACACTCAAAGCTGTAAGCTAATTATAGTTATATAAGAGCAGATGCATGCTGGTACAATAAGCTGTACGTTTTACGTTCAATGGATGCATGATCTGATTAGTCGACTAATCGCAAAAATAATCGGTGACTAGTCGACTATCAAAATAATTGTTTGTGGCAGCCCTAGTCACTAGAATCAGTCACTTTTAAAGGTTTGCATTTTCTTTGAGTTAGTGACTCAAAGAAAATGCACTAACTCTAACTAGCCAGTCACTTAAGTGACTAGCTCAGTCTCCTGCCATCGATGCACTGATGTGCAGATCTGTCTGCAAATTAAAGAGAATATGTTGCATGCAAAACCAAGCAACATGCTTTTATAATAAATTGGTTTGATTGTTACAAACAACTGCAACATGTTCTGAAAGTTTTTCTGAATCCGTTAGCAGTCGCGTCACATTAGTCATTAGTCCCCTGTCATTCTGTTGGGTATGTCTCGTAACTACTTGAAAATCAGTAGGCAATAACGAAGGATTCACATTACTTGTGTTTACTTTAAGAACACAAAATCTTTATGCAGACTTAAAACTGTACTTATGGAAATGTCAAAGCAACACAAAAGATTATAATTGTTGAAATCTCTCAGCTGTCCCAGGGGACTATTTGGTCAATCTACAGCTAGGAATGTTCACCCTCTTGGAACATTGTGCTTCTGCACCAAATAAGGATAAAGAAGCAATAAAAAGAAAGAATAAGGTGAAAAATACAATGCATAGAGCAACATGGCACTTAAATTCAAAACAGCATGTCTGTTTCTGACTGAGTCTGAGTATTATTGTATTCGGTACTGTCTCCTAGACGGAGTGTTTTAAACAATTTAAGCATAATTATATTTTGAGCATAGAACCATCAAGCTGAATGGTGTTTTTTGTGTGTCAATGCTCAGGCAACAGAAAAGCTCAAGGCTGGAGACTGAATATGAGAAGCACTTCAATGGCATACCCCATTCAGGGACAGTGCACACTTTTAAATGGACATTTCTGCAAAAGTATTGTCCTTGTCTGCACAAGGTTGTAGTCAGAGGGAAATGGAAAGCTTCAAGCTAGTGAGAGCTCAGATTTGGAAACATCACTGGTCCGCTAACCTCTAACAAGATGACAAGATGGATGATGGTTTCTATGGCAGCATTGCAGGTTAATCAGGCTGTTACTGTTTTGAGCACAACCTGTCAGGGTAAGCTCTGCGATTATAAATCATAACACCATCTTTAAGTGAAGTTTTATCTTATCACTTAGCTTTTCTAATAAATATATATTGAACAGGTTCACTGTTTTGCATATATTGCCTCTGAAAGCCCAGAAGGGTTTGCATCTGTGCGTAACAAAAAGAGGAGAACCCCCAGCAGTCCCTAAACCTGTCAGACTGGAAGCTTAATTTATCATGCAGAGACAGCAGCTGCAGCTTTTCCTACTTTCCTACGCACACGCGCGCACACGGCAACGCACACACCACACAACATCTGATAAACAATACTGTAACGATGCTGTTTTCATTTCCACTAAATTCTCTGGAAAGTAATAAGTAAAATAGCAGAGAGAGGGAGAAAACACATTTACATTTGCAGCACTATATCAACTGACACCAGATCATTTCTTTTTTCTTTGATTTAATTCAATCTAATATTATTTGGACAATTAATATATTTAGACCGATAGTTAATATAGAAAGGCACGAAAAAGGTTTCAACTATGAATGAAAAGCAAAAGCGTCAACAATGTGTTGCATCAATAATACTAATATATGAGTAAGAGAGCGGACCTACTCACATCATGAAAAATAGTAAGCCCCTGTCCGGCATTGTGCGGCGGCTGCTGTTGCTGCTGAGCCCGAAGATGCTTCTGTTTGGCCGATTGCAGGCACATAGTGATCATCTCTGTACAAGCCAGCATCTTTAACCGCAACGAAACACGTCTAAATCAAACTGTTGAAGTCTAGAAGGATAAAATAAAAGCTAGATGTTGCTGTGGACGAGACTCGGGCTCCAGGTGCGAGAGATGTCAAGTACAAGCAGGCAGGCGGGGACTCGGGGACGCTCTGCAACTTTGTGGTGCGCAGCTGAAGAGACCCGCCAGCCCCTCCTGCTGGAGCCGCTGTGATTGGCTCGTTTATCAGCATCTGGATTAAACTGATCACCACTAACGCTTCTTATCTTCCCATAACACTTTGTTTGTTTGTTTTTTCAGTTTGAGCACGAAGACACAGTATTAAAACTGGAGCTACAATATACAACCAACTTGCCTTGGGAGTGCTCATTCATCGCCAGAGTTGTTTAACGGATAAAAAGGGCGTATTTTAAGTGTATCACGTGCTTTCATAGTTCTTAAGTTAAATATACAGCGACTGTAATTAATCTGAATTCAGTCCAAAGTCCAAAGTTGTAAAACCTGAACGTTGAATTTTGCTTTTTTTTAAACACCCTAACAGTTCAACCTTTGACAAACACTGCCATCTGTTGGATGTGGGAAGTCACTATTTCACATGTTTAAAAAAAGGTGAATTTATAATTAGATTTCATGCAGCTGCTTTTATTTATTTTTGGACTTATTCGTGTGGTTAGCTTTAAAATAACGGGTTTAACTGATTTAGGGAGGAAGAAAAAAGTGTCGACGAGGGGTGGAGCGAAAGAAATTCCAAAGATCTCTTCCTGGGCGTGAGTCAGTTTCACTTTCCTTTCTACCTGACAGGGACCGAGAAGCGAGAAAGAGACGCAGCGGGAGCGCAGAGAAGTACTTCTGACTTCTACTTGGCTCTATTTCGCCCTCTTCTCGGGCCTACAGCTGCTTTTCTTAACCTTGAGCCGAACTCGGAAAGGCTCTGTCGCATGCGGACCGAGGAAGTGGTGCCTGAAATAGTTTTATAGGCAGCTCTATTTTGTTACAGCTGCCAGAGAGCTTAATAATTTTATTAACCGTGTTAGGTGTAGTAATGGCTTCAGAGGTGGATCCGACTGAGGGTAAGATACTCAATTAACTTTCGATTTTGTTATGAACACTCCAAATACTTCTTGACAACTACGTATTATAAGATCTCGGAGGTGTCCTAGTGAAAACAGAAAGCGTTTTCTATGTGTCACTGCGTATTATCGATTTCTTAGTGTAGAGATTGTGAAAGTGGCACGGTTGTTTTGGTCAGACTCAACGCCATATCCTGTCAAATCAATAGACAAGTCACTATCAATTTTGTAATTTTCATTTACCGTCACTGCGTACCTGTATGTTGGCACGGAGGACAGAAAGAAATCATTTGAGAATGTGAACAATTAAAAAGAAACGAGTTATGCTGATAATAAGTCACGTGACGTCCTTCTTCCTTTGCTCGCGGTGAAGCGGAGGCGCTTGCCCGGTCTCTGACTGAGGCCCTCAGCAGCGGGGACTCTGAAGAAGCAGCTAAACTGTGCCAGAGGCTGACCCAGCTCTCCGTCCCGGTGTCAGTCACCCTCAGCAGTCAGATCTACCCCCAGGAATCCATAAGGTGGGACACAGTAGTGTGTAGGGATATGCCTGTGTGTGAGACTTCCCTGTTTTTTGTTTTTTTTTTTAAACGCCACCACCACAGTAATACCACAGACGTTGCTGTTAAAGGGGGAAGAGTTCCCCTTTTTTATTTTTAGAGTGAGATCTGTTTTAATTTAGAAGCATGTAATGTAAGCAAGAATTAAGGCCAAATGCCAAAAAACTAACAAAAACAAAACATGTGCATAAATGACTTTGTTTGTGGTTGCATGGTGGAAATATCAAAATAAGAACACGAATGAGTGGACATGAACAGTCAAGGGAGAAGAGGGCTGACATGTTGTATTGTTTCCTGTCCTACAGGTTGAAGGTCGGAGTGGAGGATGGACAATCAGAAGAAAACATCCCCGTGATGCTTGAGGTTACTACTGGCATGACAATCGCACAATTAAAAGATAAGGTACTGATGTGAAAGCACACACAGCTCAAGAGGCAATTTTCATCAGTTCTTTTATTTATTTATTTTTTTACTTAAATATTGTCTTACCAACCTATGATACATTATTCATATAAAACCTAAAGCTACGATTTGTTAAAGGCCGCTCGTGAAGTTTTCTTGTAAACAAGAATTCAAAAATGTTTATGCACCACTCATAACAACGCCGTGAGTGTACCATGGACCTTTTTGTCACTGAAGCCTTGTTTCTCTTGCTCATTTCACTTTAGTTTTTATTGTTTGAAAATGTTTAGCTTTAGTTATGTTTTTAAAAGTTTCAGTGTTTCATTGTCTGGCAGGCATTCGCTAAAGGCTAAAGTTAGGAAAGTCATTATACGTATTATAAAGATTGTAAGTATCTTATTACCTTAAAAACACACAACTTTTTTCAAAGCAGTTGACTCTTGAAGGCATTCAAAGTCTCAGTAAACATCCTCATCAAGGCCTCATCAGACAAGCTGTGATAACAAATTCATACCAAACTAGCAAATGCTAAAACTAAGGATATTTCTATTTTTTTATTTCATTTGAGTTCCTGTTCTGAGTTCACAAAATCATTTTAGTCAGATTTTTTTTCCAAAGTCTAGTGCTATTTTTTTTTTTTAAATTTAGTTAAGTAAAAGTTTTTTTCACATCTAGTTTCAGTTTGGTGTTAGTTAACTATAGTAACCTTACCACATACACACAGCAGCAAAGTTGTGTAAGGCAAAATGTGCACCCATTCATACAAAAACACCCCCACAGTGCTACAAGAGATCAAAACCCTCATGACCGTTTACCTGTTCTTGATGTCTTCTATTTTTCAACGTGTGTATTAACCTTTAGGAAGTGGTAGTACACCAGCTTTTACATATTCACTGCATTTTGTTAAACCACATTGAAATTCCAGTGGACGAGTTACTTTCTCTTTTCTTTTAAAATCCAAGATCAGCCAAGATTTTGGGTTCCACCCACTGCTGCAGCGCTGGGTGATTGGGAAGCGGCTAGCTCAGGACCAGGAAACATTATACAGCCATGGCATTCGAGAGAGTGGAGACCAGGCTTTCCTGTTTATCTTGTCTGCCCATGCTGCGCATCTCACACGGCATCAGCACAACCTGGACCAGGAGCAACAACGTATAGATGGTCAGTAGTAAACAGGTGTTTTACTCTTTGAGCGATAAGAAGGCGTGCTTTGGCATTGATAAATACATAGTTATTAATCACAATTAAGTAAGTACACAAATAGTTTAATAAACTTTTTATTTCTTGGTAGTGGTTACTACATTATACGGACAGATTTTTATCAGGAAAGTATACTGAGGTTTAATAACACTGAAAATCTATTAATTAAAATCTATTCTTAGGTATCATGGAGTCGATGCAGACGCTGCAGCTGTTTCCCAGAGGTCTGGAAGGAGGTGGTGGTGAGAAGATAACTCCTCCTCCTCTTCCTCCTAGAGACCGAACTGCTACTGTACCCAAGCCTCCTGTGGCTCCTAAACCTCAGGTCAGAACACAACTAGACCCTGCTTTAGCGATGGGCCTGCACGTATAATTGTTTAAGTACAACAGTGCATGTTTTAGAGATGTGTAAGCATATTGTATGTCTTTGTGCATGCAGTTGGGATGGGCCTGTTCAGTGTGTACATATGTGAACAAGCCAACACGTCCTGGCTGTGAGATGTGCGGAGGGGAACGGCCAGCAGAATACACCGTGCCTGACATCTACCAGCCAGACGAGGAGGAGATTAACAGGATTCAGCAGGAAA
Source organism: Pelvicachromis taeniatus (assembly GCA_015108175.1). Classification (NCBI taxonomy): domain Eukaryota; kingdom Metazoa; phylum Chordata; class Actinopteri; order Cichliformes; family Cichlidae; genus Pelvicachromis; species Pelvicachromis taeniatus. The sequence goes on along the minus strand of VURO01046621.1, from coordinate 43,867 downwards.
CACTTGCCATGATGCAGTACGAACAGGTAAAAGTGCTGCTTGTTAAAAATCAGCTAAAATTAAATTCTTTTAGCGCTGTGTCACATTTATGTGTGAATTAACTCGTGCCTGACAGGCTTAAAGAAAAATATAATATTTATATTAAAACATCTGTATATTTGGTATAAAAATAAACAAACAGAAAGAAAAAGAAAGAAAGCTACAGACACAAACCATCAGGATAAATATCTCATTAAATCTTGTCACTTTTTTGTTTAAATTCCACACAGTGTTCCTAAATGGATTTGCTATGCATTACCATTAAAGAATAATGAGAGCTGACTTTAGAGCCACAATAACACTTCTCAGCTTTCACTTTCTCTCTTCTGGAAAAGCTGAAGTACTGTGTTTGTAATGAGTCATGCACTGTAGCTGAACCTCTGCTGTGCATGCTTACTCTGATACAGGCTCAACAGGAGGAACGAGAAAAGAACTACTTGCATTTGTTGGCAACAGAAGAACAGAACCTTATCCCAAATGCCACCGAGGCAGATTGTCCAATTTGCTTCTGTAATCTGCAGCCAGGAGAGGGCATAGTGCTCAGAGAGTGTCTCCATACCTTCTGCAGGTATGACAGCAAATAGCTTTATAATATGATCAAATTATTCTGTCTGCCTTCGTAGGTCACTTTCTGATTAGGTAACATTGACCTTTACCACCACCCACACCATATCCCAACTTCCCTGCTGCTAGACCTTTGCAATAACGTCCTTTGACAAAGTGCATCTGTGTCATCATCAATTTGACGCCTGTATACACAGAACAAATGTGCTCTAAATCTAGCTATTGGAGTTACTACTGTTGCTACTGCTAACTTTACAGTGGAGTAACATGACACACACAGAAATGGTCTGGGGGAGAACTAGGCCCCTGCAGTAGCCTTTCTCATATGGGCTGCCAGCTCAGCAAGATGGGCCACAGTGGAGAGTTTTTTTGCATGTATTGTCTGGTTCACTCAAAACATTTCAGTGGGATATAAATTAGCTCATTTATTCCATACCCTTCAAACATCTTTTTTAAGCCATTTTTGGGTGCAAGTCTTGTTTTAGACCCCAAAGACCGTCTTGTCCTATAATTTTAACTTCATGTGTCATTTTTTTGGTGTTTCATATGGGATTAAATATGTGCTCGTTTTGAATTATAAGAGCCAGCACATGCAAAATGTGCAATGTATTTAATATTTTATGCATATAATGAAGTGTTTTTTTCTTATGTGTATGTCATTGTTCAGGGAGTGTCTAAAAGGGACAATAGTAAACAGTCAAGATGCTGAGGTGTCCTGTCCTGACAACTGTGACAGCAAATTACTGGACCGAGAGATCAAAGAGGTGAGTGGATGCCATGGAAACACAATCTTAACCTTTACATGTTCCATGTTTGACAAGTCATACATCACCTTTTATTTAAAAAAATAAAAAAAAGATAACTATAAGGGGAAAAAAATATGTTGACAGACACACAGTACAGTATGTAATCTCTTATTCTTCACTTCTCTGTTATCGTTTATGGTATAATCCTGAAGCAGCTGCTCACAGACGAGGAACATCAGCGGTTTCTGGAGTTGCGTCTGAGCATTGCAGAGAGCCGCTCAGAGCACAGCTTCCACTGTCAGACTCCCAACTGTCGCGGGTGGTGCATCTATGAGGATGAAGTCAACGAATTTCACTGTGAACTCTGTGATGAAACCAACTGCATTCTCTGCAGGGTACCTTTCTTACTTTAATACCTTAACTGAACAAAGTTTCATTTCGTATAATAAAGAGAGCAAGAAATGTAAAGGACGTATATGTTTTCAGGCCATCCACAAAGACATGAATTGCAAGGACTACCAGGATGACCTGCGTGTACGAGCAGAGAATGATGAAGCAGCTCAGAAAACTAAACAGATGTTGGAAGTAAGTCAACCGTAAGGTGAACAGTGAAAATCTATTAATGCTGGCAAAGCAATGCAATGTGAATTAAGAAGCAGAACACAAATGACATTGTCTGTATATTATAAACAAAATAACACATAATTGGCAACACATAATTTTGCTCTTATCCAGAGTGAAATAACCAAATAGGCAGTTTGGTAGAATCTTAAATAAATGAATGAACAATCAGTCCATTTATTTTTTTTTACAATTAAATTTTCTTTCATTAATGACTGTGTAATGAGGCAGCTTCCAAACTGTGACAATGACTTTGGATACGTTAATTAAACATTCACTTCATACATCAAAATCCTCAAGTAAATCTCAGACTAGTGTCTTTATTAATGGGGAAGCAAGCTTTGGGAAACTCTTCTCTGTGGTGGAAACAAGAATTTCCAGTCGGCATCTGCGGTGATCTGTGGTGCTCTTAACACCTGTCTAATAACCTTGTGGTATTCACCATGTACTGTAAATGTATCTGTTCTCTTTTAGTTGCATGCAGGCAGTTACAACATAGCTGATATAACGTTTTTATAAACCCATTTGTTTTCATCCTCTTTATTAAAGCTGTTGCTAACCTTTATGACAATTGTTACGGCCCTGAGCCTTGGGGAGTAAGAATGCCTTTTTATGTCTATGCAAATCCAAGTGTGCTAGGACTTGCAGATGATTGGTTACTGGAAGACCTGTGCCAGCCCTCTTCTATGCTGGTTGAAGTGTGCCAGTCCACGCAAACGATTGGCTGCCTGGAGATCCCATGACGCCAACAGTCTAGGTGTATGATTCTTGCTTAGGGTGCGAGAGGTCCCGGGTTCAAATCCCGGACAAGCCCCCACTTATGTTACGACCCACTCTGCTAGGGGACAGGAGGGGAGTAACATACACAAGCCCTCACATGAAAAACTGCGTTAAATGACAGGTTTTATTGCACACAATCACAAACAAAAAATAAAATAATCTATTTACTACGATGTAGACTTGGTATTGAAGTAATTTTATTATATAAATTTAAGGTTAGTTGACTTAGAAATTGCACTTTATGTTACATACCCTCTACACTAACATGCAAACAGGGTAAGGTTGTAGACTGTATATGAAAGATTAAGCAAGCGTGGATTGCCTTAAACCTGTATTCTTTCTAATAGCCAATAGGGGACAGTTCCCCTGGTTGCAAAAAGAAGTCTGTGGATAAAACCCTCCTAATCTGATCTCAATAAACATCTTATTGAATACGTAATGTCAATTAAAAAAAAAAAAAAAAGGTCCGTATTGTATCAAAAGGGAAAATAAAGCATGATATGCTTCAGGGCAGGTTATGAGTGGCAATGTCACAGTGGCTAGGTCCATCTTTTATATGCAGGCTATGGCATCGGATTGATACGGGGCTTTACTGTATGGAATGCATCAAAGCTAGATCAACATATTTCATTCAGGTTTTGAGTCAAGTGGATAAATTGTATCATATTGATGTTTTTGTACTTTTTAAAATCACCTTCTCAGGCAATTTTCTCTGTGGCTACTTTACACTATTTCACTGTATTCACCCACAGAGCCTGCTGCAGAATGGGGAAGCCATGAAATGCCCACGGTGTGACATCATTGTCCAGAAAAAAGATGGATGCGACTGGATCTGCTGCTTGATGTGCAGAACAGAAATCTGTTGGGTCACTAAACAAGCTCGATGGGGCCCAAATGTAAATAAATAAATAAATAATTATTTGTGTTTATATAATGTTTTAATGTTCAGAAAGGTTTCTCTATTGTGTGTCTGAGACATGGGCCTGATTTCTTTCTTTTCTTTTTTTTTTACAGGGCAGTGGTGACATATCTGGTGGATGTAGATGTCGCGTCAATAATCAGCCCTGTCATCCTAACTGCCAAAACTGTCACTGAGGGAAGAACACTAATGAACGCATATTAGAAACACCAGTGAAAGCAAATACACTGTCTGGATAAATTCAAACCACATCTCGTGCTCAGATTTAATGATAGTTTGATTTATTTCACCCTCTCTTTCACTGGTATGTGGACAAAACTCACCATCTATCTTTCTTGCAATGCATCCAGGTCTATTAAAAACCGTTGTCAGAACAGTGTGAGGGGAAAAACAGTTATACTGGGAGTTTTTTGCCACAATACCGTCTCATCTTTAGCTACTGCTTTCTTCCAGTTCAATGAGCCAACTGTGATATTTTTTACTCGAGTTTGAATTCGACTCAGAATTTATTAGAGCAAGCATGCCGAAGTAACATTTTACTTTTCGGAACAAAGACGCAAAAGGCTTTGTGCTTATTAGCACTCCAAAGATAACTGTGCATGATAAGGGCTTTCTTGTCTGTCTGTAAAGTCTGATGATAAATAGCAATATTTTTCATTAATTTATTTTACAACTAAGAATTTTGTCTGTCAAACACCAGGGCAGTTGTGGTGGCAGTGCTATTAATGTCTTCTCAATACAAATGGCCAGCACTTTCTTTTTAAAGTCACTGTTTGTGTTTGATACGTTATTAAAATAATTGACTGGTTATGGAATTGTTCAGTTGACAAATCGGACTGTGGTGTAGTATGTTTTGATTTTTTTTGTTTTTGTTTACATTGAATGAATGCACTCATAATGAAAAATAGATTGCTCTAATGCACTTAATGACTATGAAGTATCATGTGCATAATGCCTTTATCTGCAACTAATTCCTGTCTTAATTCCTGAAGAATTACAGGACCTAAATTACTACAAATATATTATATTTGATGTCGTATTACAGTTTGTTGTTAGGCTTTACATTATTTGTCTCAAGTCATGAAGCAGTCATGTCCGTATTTAAAATATGGACATTATGATATAAGTGTATATTTAAACAGATTAAAAGAAATGAGCTTATGATCAGCTCCAACATCTGAACGACGTTCTAGTTTTTCATCTTTTGTGTCCCTTATTGTTCTTATTAGAACCAAAACCATAGCATGCTGTTATTACTATAGCACATCTAAATATGTTAATAAGAAGCTTAAAGAACTGAAGTCACAAAGGACAACTGAGGCTAATGTGGTCTAGCAGAAGATGTCAGAGGGCAGCTAAAACCTCAATTTGGAAAATCCTGAAAAACACACTATACAGTCATAAAAAATATTCAGAAAAAAATGTAAGTCTGAATCCAAATACATAAAACATTTTCACTCTAGTTTATTAGCATTCTCTTGTACAACTTTACATTAGTAGACAGTTGAATTGTAACAAAAATAAACATAAAAGGCAGATAAATCATTTAGTGCAATGAAAATAAATGAAAAACACTGAGTGCAGATACGTATTGCATCACAATGCTCAACAGCTACTCTCTCAGGAGCATAAAAGCATCCTTGAACATGTGCCAGGTTCATTTGAGTCAGCTTGCAGATCCCTTAACAGCTGAATCAGAGGGTCAATACAAGGCCAATAAAACCAATCAAAATGGCACAGCACTGGAGTGTCAAGCCTTCAGCTTCCCGTAGAAAAAACAAAGCATCAATTAAAATCACTTTGATGAGTTTAACCCAATTAAGAAGTTTTTAGAGCACTACCAGTTCTGTGTCCCAGTAGGGGACAAGAACTCAAGGCTGATATTTGAAACAAGAACTGTGGTTTTTCAAATGACTGACAAACGAAACCTTATGAAAATCAAATCTCCTATTTAAGTATGTAATTTTAATGGCAATCACTGGAACAATCGGGTACCCTGGACCTATTCTACACTCAAATCACTTTACAAAGGAGGATCTGCTCAAGCAAAAAAAATCTAAAATATTAGAATTATTATGAAGGCTCCAGCACTTCTCTAAAAAGAGCACCCTTCCAAACAAAGTGAGTAAAAGCAATCAAAGTGATTTTACAAAACTAATGCAGTCAGTACAAGCTGGGTCTGCTATACTGCTAATCAAAAGACAATAACATACACTTAAATTTGACTTATTCCACCTCTGATATTTACTGTTACTAGGCATTCGGTGAATGACCATAGTGTGGGAACTATTAGGATATGACCATCTTCTCTAGAGAAAAAAAAAATACATAAACTAGTCATTTGGGTACACAAAACATAAACTCATTTTCAGGTGTGTGTATGCAAGCATTAAATAACTTCAAAGTTATCGCTCAACTATTCTTATACTCTTTTCCTGGGCCATGAAGGCTATATTCTATTGTGAGGGCCAATTCTCAAATATATGTTTTGGCATATACAAACTTCAAGTAAGCTACAATGTATTTACTTTTGTAAGACCAGTTACATTTACGCTTAAAGTCAAAGGTAACAGCTGCTGATGTGTTAAAGATACTCAGTCCTTAAGAGAAGATACCTTTATTCGCTTACTGAAAGAGTTAAACCAAACTAATTAAATGCACAAAATGGCCTAAAAATAATGAAATGGTGACCCTTAAAGTGCCTGCGTGTCATGTTTCTATACAGTTACTTACCTTAAAATTAACAAATAGTAAATTTTACAAAGAGAGAATTCAAAGAATTCCCTATTTGGTCCAGGTATCAAATAGATAACAAATGGTTTGTGACTGCACACACACTCAAATGCACACACAAACTCACACATTCACCCAGGCGCTCTTAATTGGCAGCAGTTTCAAATGTAGTGAGTCTGCCAAGTTTTCTGCAAATCCCTGTGAGGATAATGCCTTCAGATTATCCTAATACTTAATATAAATAAGCTTTCATGATGACCATCAATAATGGTTCTTATACATAGTCTCTTCGTTATATTCTTCATTTCAGAACAACAGCAGCAGCATTTACATAGGTGCCTATTCAGGAATTACAAAGCAAAAAGGCCTGGCAAACCCTATACGAAGTAGAAAGACACCCTAGAAGACAAACGAGATTGACTTTAGAGAGTGCACCCAGACAGTGTTGCCGACTTCGGAGTTTGTGGTTTAAACCATTAAAGGGTACTTGATAACAGACCCACCAGCTTGATTTAGTAGAGGACAGATTACATGGAGTGTTGGTGTAAAAGCAAATCAGTTCAAGGAAATAAGTCTAGCTTGGGGGCCCACTCAAGAGCAGTATTTACCACAGCAAGAGCCGCTGCCCCTAAAGCCACTGTGAGACCCATGACTGCAAGTCGAACAAACCGCCGTGCTGCTGAAGGTTGGGCCACTGCAACTACAGAACTCACTCCTGAGCTCTCCAGTGCAGCCTGTTTTTGTCTGCGTCTGCGACGGAGAACTGAGTCTGGTCGTTGCTGCGCAGATGCAAGTTCAAAGTCCTTAAAGGTAGAGCTTGCCATGCTTAAAAATGAAAGACACAGATACATATAGAGAGACAGAAAATAAAAAGGTTTTATTGAAAGTGAGTAACTGGAGTTTTTGAGGTAGAAGAAACTAAAATGTGAGTATTAGTATATAAGAAAAATCAGCGATGACAGTTTCATGCCACTAAAATAACTCTAAGAACTTACCTTTCATGTGAAGCAGCCTCTCTAGCCAGTTCAGAGGGGGGAAACTGTACAAAGAGGTCTCCTGCTCGGCTGATGAGCGTCTCATAGGGTAGATCCTGGGGAATCTGGGATAGCAGGTGATGAACCATGGCCATATCACATTCACAATCCAATACCTCCTCCTCCCTGTACAGCACGATCTACAACATAAATACAATTTGCATACAAATGTAAATATAGAGACGTAAATAGCATATACATGCTCATTTGTCAAGGAAAACAATGATACAGTCATAAGGAGCAATTTCAATTAGAGATGGAATGATTCAAAATAACACACCTGAGTAAATTAAGTTGTCAATAAATGCTCAACCATTACCAAATTGGTTTCTACAACCCCCATTGCACAGTGAAAAAATATGAGCTGTACATATACACAAATGGAGATTATATAAATGATTGATCCTTACACTGATTTAGAATATGTAATTCATGTAGTGTTAAAATAACTTGATATTTATTGAGTCTCTCTTAGAGACAAACTAGGAAACTCACCACAGCAGCAAAGTAGATGGGCATCAACGGATGGCAGGCCAGGAAGAAGTCATACAACCGTACAACATGGCGGAAGTCTGACAGGACATGGCCAAACCATGTGATGAGCCAACTGAGAGCAAAGACTGTACCCACCTCGGCCCTTAAAATGACAGGAAATGCGATCAGCTTACAATGACACACAGAGCTATTTAGTTTGCCAACTGCTCCACTTTAAGTACTCTATATAGCACGTACAACCTGAAATTTCTACAACTTGCACTTTATATATTTATAATATGATCAGGAAGTGAAAATCAAACATGGAAGTCAACTGTAACGGTAACCTTTGGTTGAAGCATTAATGACGTGGGTGCCTTACAACTGAAACTCGAGCCATCCTAATTGGATCAGTGTGATGTAAGAGAAGTCACCCTTCACACCTTCACTTACAACAACTTTCTTCTTACAGTTGTACCTGATTTAACATTAACCTTAGCTGTTTAAAGGAGACATAGCTGTAGAAATACGAAACTAGTAAAGGATCATATTAATGATGATGACTATGTAATTGCTGCCATTACAATAGACACTGAAAGATTTTGTCTAAGGCAAAAAAGTACTATCACTTGGACAATTCTTTACTGTAAATTTAAGAAGCTAATATGAAAAGTTGGGTATGCAATCTCAGGTTTTTCCAAATGGTGTTGAAAAAACTGCAAGGTTTAGCATCTTCCTGTACCCTAATGTGAAAAAAGAAAACATCTGGTCTACTTTCACTAGAAGAGTAGTGAATCTTACTGTTGCATGAAGTCATGCACCTCAGGGTTGACCCTTTCAATAATGGGCATCAGATAGTTAAGAATGTGTTTGGTGTTGTCCATAGTGGGATCCATGAAGTCCCTGATAAAGAGAATAAGACAGACAGCATTTTTTAATACCTCACAGTATGACTTTTCTTTGAAGCACAAAGCAATAAGGACAGACTGTGCATACAGAAAGAAGTGGAAAATTAAGTAGCAGAGTAAATAACCTGCTGCAGATTCATTTGTATCTGCGTTAAGTACCTGAGGTGATGTGTGGAGAGCTTCTCCACTAGAGCAGTTGCAAGACGCTCTCCCACAACTAATAAAAAGGTCACGACAATGTCATGGTATCCTTGGTAGTAGTGCAGCTGGGGATTACGTTGCAGAACTCTGAGGATGATGTCAATTAACTCTTCCTGGAGACCCTCTCTCTGCTCATCTGGCATACCTATACATGCATAGCCAAAATAGTGCTGTATGAATGTGTGTGTGATTGGATGAATGAGACTTGTTATAGAAAGGGCTTTGAGTGGCCACAATTAAATAGGAAGGCACTATGTACCAGCCCGCTCAGCATTTATCAAATAAAATACAGCCATTATCTTACATTGGCATTTGAAATGTCTCCACAACTATAAAATAATAACCATGTAATTCAAATTTGGAGTTAGGCTAACCACCACAGTAGCTCTTTCAACTAAAGTTTATTTGGCTGAAAGAGGTGGAAAAACAATTTCAGTGAATGTCCTTTGAGTATATTATATGAATTGTCAGTTGTCTTGTTTTGAGAATTGGATTCAAGCAGTGGAGAGCAATACATACAGCTGCAGCAAAGCCAAGTGGCTACCAATAGATAATCTATCAATTTGTTAGAGATAATATATAAAAAAAATGTTTATTATTAAATATTAGATCAGCGCTAGCTGGTCTCCACAGAAACAGTTGCCATAATCAGTGTCTTTACATAGATGAATATCATTAATTATTAATGACAACATATAATTAAAGTTAAATTGAGGAAATTTGTTATTTCAGAAGTGTGTGTCAAACTGGTAGAACCTTTACATTAATCAGTACCCAAGAAGTAGCTCTCACTTTCAAAAAGGTTGGTGACCCCTGGTCTACAGTGTGTGTATGGTGACACAGTTGGCCATAGATGGGTCACTCACCAGGTGGGAACCTCCGTAGTGAACGCTGAACATCCAGCAACACCTGGTTGTAGTCTTTGTTATTTTCTCGGTCTACAGTGTCTGAAAAAAATGAAAATGTTGCCACCAGCAATTAATGTATGATGCACCGACTGCACCTGCTAGCCATGGTATCACGAGTGGCGGAAAATAGACGAGACGTGCAAATCATATCGTCAACAATTATATTACCTGGTTCTTGATTCAAGACATCAAGCGGGACGTTGAGGAGCTTAGGCCAGACCTGACACCGTATCTCATCGGTCAGCAATCCTCCTTCACTGATAGCCATCCTCCTCAGAGCTGCTACATCAATTGGACTCACACTCAGTGCCTGTGTGATATCCGTTATTTTCCTCTTCCGTCTGGTGTCCCAGTCTGGCACAGAAAACATCGTTTAACCGTTAGAAGCTATGCTCCCACAGCTAGTGATGTATTTATTTGTTAGCAAAGCGTCCCGAAGTCTACTCAACCAGTTGACATGACACCGTTAGCGACCGTTACCTTGCTTTCCATTCACTGGCGACGATGCTCCAACATTTCTAGACCTCTTCATGGTGTCGTCTGTACGTCTTGATGTGTCCTCGTTAGATAGCATTACTTTCCATTCTCCTTAGATTCTGCTAACTCTGATTTAGCCTTGCGTGGCTGCCAATGGAAACAGTTTAATTAGCGATGCTAGCCCCATGAAAACACGGCCTGATAGTTAACTAGCTATTCAGTGTTAGCTATTTACCAAGCTTGCGCTACACTGCCCTAGTTCTGTAACCGCTATTTTTAGGAACACAGCCATCATTATTGGGACCACTGACAAACAGGCTAACAACCGCCTATTAGCACTGGGATTAAATCCAAAAACCAGCTACATGTTTACATTGGCGGAAGCAACCAAGTATACAGCTGATACAGTTAGCCTAGCTGCTCATACGGAATGATGACGTGGCAAAAAAAAAAAAGAAAAACAGGAAGAGGAAAAAGAAAAGGAGGAGGGGTCGACCCAATTTTTACTGTAAAGAAACGAAACTTTAGAAACAGGAAAACGCAAATGAAAACCATTCAGGCAATACTTATCTACCCGCTTCCTTTGCCGGTATTATATAACACATAAAACAGAACTGTCTGCAAACTGTGTGGAACAATATTTTCCTTGATATAAAATGAAGACTTAACAACCAATTTATAATGATAATAATAATAATGATAAACAATAATTCTGAGAGATTGTGGTGCTGTCTAAAATCTTTTTTTTTTTGTTTTTAAATAAATGATAAAGTTAAGCAAGCCTAACTTAATTAGGCTTCCTAAATTAGCGGAAGCAAAAATACGCTAAGCAAAAATACGTTAATGACAAATATAAGAATTAAATGCGATGTAAGATTAAAAAAAAATACAAAGCTCTAAAAACCTGGAGTCTATTCTAGCTACTTATTAATTAGACTTTTATTAGTATTAACTAGGCTAAACTTCCATAGTTACATTTCAGCGTTCCCGTTTCATTTATTTGAAAATATAACAAGTGTGCCCAATATCACATTAAAATCTACCTAAATTTTTACGTGGTGTCACATAGTCATGCTTCCCAATTAATTTAATGCTCGCTCTATCTTTAGTCAAGGATAAAAGGACAAATCCACTCTGTCTTCTAGGTGGGGTGTGTTAGTTCTGGAGAAACGAAAACGAAAATGACAAAGCGTTTAAATAGCTCGTTGCTGAAGTCGACACCCGGAGAAGAGGCTACGATGAGCTTGCTCAGAGATTGAATGAGAGACAGCTAGACAAAGTTTGACGAGGAATATATTCATGTTAGTCGGATGTCACGCTTGGTAAGTTCGCTCTTTTCTTAGGCTACCGCGTATCTAGGAAGTGTTTAGGGTACAGAGTTATTTGTTTTATTGTATTTTCTTATTTAGTAAATAATAATAGCGTGTACATGACGCATAACTGATAGCTAAAATTGCAAGTCATATAGCAAACGATATGTAAAGTCATTGGCAGACAGACAGACACATAAAAGGCAATGTGAATGGTGTAGCTTGTTCGGATGGCAGCCAGGCCCTGGAGTGTTAGGGTATTTATTTGTGTATTTATTTAATGCCACATCTGTGACTCACTAGGGCGAAGACCTGTGCGGTGTAAACCTCTGAACCATTTCTTGAGAAAAGAAACCTATACTGTCGGGCAATATCCTGCAGAGGGCAGACTTTTCATTTCACACGGATTCAGTGCAATGGACAACATTAGAATAAAATAAATACGGCACATGGTTCGCTTATAGCGCGCACCTACAAACCTATCTCAATGTCCATCATGTCCATCATTGTAGGTTTGTAGGCGCAGCACTGACACACACACACACACACACACAGCTTTGATTCCCCCAGATTTCACAGATGTAAACAATGAGAACATCCTTTCTATCTGACGCTGACTCACTCCAAGTTATGACCCAGTGACAGAGAGAAACGTTTTCCTCCATCAGTTGTGTTGTGTTTTCTTTTTTAATAGATTTGTGAAGAAATTATACAATTTCTAAATCATTGTATTCTTGTGTTGTACTTAAATGTCCTCTCACTATTAAATCATCAGGGTTACTGGTCTTAATTTCATCATCTACCACATGCACAACCATGGAAAGACTGACTTTAATGACTTGGAGAAGCGGACCTAATAATGGTAATTATACAGTGTGTGATGGTAGTCGCATAAGAAACTGAGAAAATCTTTCATTAGTTACTTTAGTCTCATTACATAAATGTTATTTTTCCCCTAGATACTGATACTGGCCCAAATGACAATGATCATCGAGGTAGAAGGAGAAGACGAGGGGGAGCACCAGGAGACAGAAGAAGAGCGCAAAGTCATGGGAGTAGTCAAGGTGAAAGGGAGGAGAGAAATGGAGACAGTGAAGAGCTGCGTGGGAGGGGAAGGGGAAGAGGTGGTGGAGCAGGAGGAGGTTCAGTGGTACAAGGGAGAGGTAGAGGAAGAGGTACAACAGAGGTGGGTCGCAATACAGAAAGGGGAGGAAGACAAAGAGGTGCGGGAAGAGACAGAAACGGATGGCAAGGTGCAGAGAGACAGAGATCAGAAGTAGGAAGAAACCCAGAAGCAGGTCCAGTTGTTAGACAAGGAGCGAGAATAGGGATGGCAGAAATGGGTGCAGGGAGAGAAGAACGTATAAACAGAAGAGAAGGTGGGAGGGGTGAAAGAAGAGATGTTGAAGTAGACAGGCAAGATAGAAATGGAAGGACATCAAATTCTGCCAGCACAGCGAGGCCACCACAGCGCAGAGGACTGGGCTTTAAAACCCTGGAAGAACTCTCTGTAAAAGACCCATCTGTAGTGGCCATTACCATGTCCTCACACCCTTGTGTGAAAGATCTCCTCAGTGAGACCAAAATAAGGCAGGATCTTATCGAACTCATTTGCTTGGTGCTGAGTAAAGCCTTTAAATCAAGGACAGACAGAGGCACTCTGCAGCACCTGGCTGGCATTATAAAAGATTCAGGGTTCTTCTGCACCTCTCTACCCCACTATCTGGTGGGGATGGCATCAGAGAGCAAACCTGCTCGCAGAGCACAATACCCACAGCATCTGGAAAATATCCTGGTGATTCTGTCACAGGTAAATAAACTGATGAAACATAGAAAACTTGACAAAACATAGGAACTTCAGCTGAAGGATAATTGATTTTATTCCTGAAAAAAAACTAAATAGATGAAGCAATAAACTACAAGGGTAATTTTATGATGTATAAACAGTGTGTATAATGTACTCCATACACTAAAATATAGGTCAGTGAGATTTTTTATATGTACATACAGTGCAGTGGGAATGATAATGCAATATATGAAGCACATGTGTTTTTATTTTTCTTGTGTGCAAAAGGAAAAAGGCATAATGAAAGATACAGTTATTGAGAAAATCAGATTACGCAGATGTAAACAAACCTTGTTTAGGCATTTCTGTTTCTGTTTCCTGTGCTTTTTATTAACAGTTCTTAAGTAGCTAAATTCATTCGTCCTTGTTATGTTTATTAGGTGCTTAACATCTTCCCTGCTAGTTCGGTCCAGTCAGCGAGTTTGTTGCTGACACTGCTCCAATCATCCATTAACACCCTGAGGGCATCAGGCGTGGACTTTGAGCCTCAAATTGAGGAAAGGGTGGAGCAAGTTCAGGAACTGATCACACACCTCCAGAATAGAGCAAGAGAGGGTACCCTGCGCTCAGACAGGGACACATATGCATTCCTGCCCTCTGGTGGTGGTAACCCAGGTAACTCAGTCTTGGAGATATTTCTGCTGAAATCAGTTTGTTTTTACATATTTGGATACATTGTCCTGAACAAAGACCATGCAGTTTGTCAGAAAATCTTTTTGTAAGGTTTGTTGGTATAGATGGGACAGTTAATAAATATTCCACTATTTCTAACCTAGATGAAGAAGATCAACAGGACTTCAGGACCATACCAATCTACCCAACTCCACAGGAGTTCCGGCAGGAGCATAGGCCTTTCCTCAGACCCAACCTTACCGCTCAGAGCTATACAAACACCCACCTCTACCTTGATACGCACTTCCGGCTGCTCAGAGAGGACTTTGTGCGGCCACTGCGTGAGGGGATTCAGCAATTGCTCCAGAACCAAAAAGATATGGGAAGGACCGATAGCCCACTAAAGACAAAGCGCTTTGATGATATCAGAATATATTTTGACACACAGCTAGTGGTGCCCAAATGCACACAAACTGGCATTGCCTACATTGTCCAGTTTGATGTCCAGCCGCTTAAGGTTAGCCTCTGGTTATCGATGTGTTTGGGAAATGGCATTTGAATGATGCAGTGGAAGTATATTCTGTGCTACTTATGTGTTAATACATACACTGGTCATGTAAAGACATATATAAACATATATATTACTAAGACTTTTTCCATGTGTCCCACAGTTTGTACGCTGGCAGAACTCCAAGAGACTGCTTTATGGCTCCCTGGTATGCCTGTCATGTGATAATTTTGAGAGCTTCCTGTTTGCCACAGTGTCAGATCGAGACCCTGAGCATTTGCAGAAAGGACAAGTACAGATTACATTTACAGAGGAGAGCAGGTTAAAGCTGGCAAGAATTGAGGTAGAGTAATACATTGTTTGCACCATATGTAGAAATGAGCATGATGCATTCAGTTTCTCTGGATAAATGTATTAAATATAATTTGAAACAGAAATAGAAAAAACAAAATGTGTTTTGTTTTTTTTTATTACAGAAAGGTCAAGTGTTTCTGATGGTCGAGACCACTGCCTACTTTGAGGCTTATCGGTACGTTTTAGAGGGCCTACAGGAGCAGAACGAGGACGATTTGCCCTTTCAGAGGTAAGAATGTGCGTCATCGTGCTGTCCAGGACTTTACTGTCCAGATTTTACTGTCAAGTTCACAGTTTTGTTATATATATTTTTAATAAAATCCAAAAGTTATTTCAAAACAATTAACACCACAAATACGTTTGAAGAGTTTTTAATGAGAAAATAGTAGCAAGGAGAGTTTGTTAGGTCTTCTTTGGAGTAAAAGTGTCAAAGTAAGTTCAGCATTCACTTTAATTGATCATATCTCACAATTCCCCAAAACTTTCACAGATGGATATTTTTGAAAACTTCAAATATTGCCATCAGCTATAGTGCCCTTAACAAATACTGAAAAAAATCTTGTTTTAAATTTGTTCCTAGCAGTCTCTCTAAATGAAACTCCATTAAACCGTTTTTCTCAGAACTACAACATAAAAAGGGTGTCAAAGGTTTTGCCACACTTGACTCGTTTGACTCATAAACTAGGAAAACTCATGTAACCTGAATTTAATGACACAGTTTCTGTAGTTAAGCAAAAGTTCTTGGAATATTAAAATATTGATTCAATTGTTTAAAGAGAGACAAATATATTACTAAGGATCTTTAATTCTTTCAGGTACATCGTGGAATGCAAGACAGATGTGAAACCGCCAGCTTATCTTCAAAGAAATGATAATTATGACTTGTCATCTGTTGCTGACCCTGACCACAAGGCCAGAATACGGCCCTTTCACAGTCTGAAGGTAGAGGCCTGGCCAAGGATGGAGGAGTTGGGTCTGGATGAGTCTCAGATGAAAGCCTTCCAGCTGGCCCTCACAAAAGAACTGTCTATTATACAAGGACCTCCTGGCACTGGTAAGAAATTTTAAAACCATTGTTAGTGAGTTTTTCATTTTTATTTGTTGAATAACCAAATTTTAAGAACTACAAAGTTAAGTTTTCTTCAGCAAAAATCAACATTTTTTTTGGCCTCAGGAAAAACCTACGTTGGTCTAAAGATTGCTCAGGCACTCTTAACCAACCAGGAACTCTGGAGAGATAAACCTGACATGGCTCCGATGCTGGTCGTGTGTTACACCAACCACGCCCTGGATCAGTTCCTTGAGGGTAAGCCACTTCTTAATAACGTGCGATCCATTTCACATGTTTGGTTTGCTCAATTGTCACAGAAAAGGATGTTTCAATTTCAGGTACAAAGAGTCTTATGTGTCAGGTGTATTTACTTTCACTAAAAGGCCACAGACCTTTACTTCAAGTTATATTTAATTATTTATCCTTCTGGTCTGTGTCCTGGAATGGACGATGTAATGCAAAAAAAAAGCTTTCAGTGTTCTGGGGTGTGACATGCATTTATTTTAACTCTGCATCTCAGGTATTCATAAATTTTTAAAAGATGGCATAGTGAGAGTTGGAGGTCGCAGCAACAGTGAGATCCTGAAGCGTTTCAATATGAGGGAGCTGACCCATTCACCTAACTTCAGACGAATGCTGCCCGGTCATCTGCGTGATGCATATAATCAGGTGAGCTCTTGCAGGTGAACTGCTGTTTGAATTGTATTTTAAGATGCTCCTCATGTGTTCCTTTTGTTCACAGAAAAGACAAAGAATACACTAAGAATATATATAAAAAAAAGATGAAATGGGTTTAAATAATTGCCTTTTGTTTCCTGTTAAACATCTTTTGTTTATCTAAACGGTTTTGTGTTTTGCTTATTCGGTTTTCTGTCTTTGATCGCACAATCATTCTTTTTGCTTTGTGTGGATCGCTCACCTTCTTAACAGGTTTACAAGCAGCTGTGTGAGGAGGAGAAGGAGATCGAGGAACAGAGTATAAAGTTGGAATGTTCTTTGAAAGGTGTGTTGAGGGAAAGCTTCTTACATAAGTTCATCTCGTACAGACACTGGAACAGCCTGCATTGCCCCCCTGTGAGTCATTCTGAATAAGAAATACACATTTTATCCATATGAAATGAGCTTGACAGAATGAGTCCAAACTCATGAGTTTGAAACGATTTGTAGGCAATGGATGAATTTCAGACCTGGAATGAGAAGAAGCCCAACCTGATGATGGAGTGGTTGGGTTTGGGTTCCACTGTCTTCCTGCAGAGGGAGACAGAGAATGCAAATGGAAATGATGGTAAGTTTACTCTAACTTTTACTCTAAGCAGTGCTTAACTGAACGAGTGAAAGATTATTTGATAACTGACTTTCAACTAATGTAAACACTTAAGTTTCCAGAACACCAACATGAGCATTCAAATCTAAACTTAGAACTGCTGTCACAGTCATTTCAGATCTACAATTTCTATATGGGATTAAAATGCACATATAGTATGTAGACCAGCATAAATGCCGTATGCTGAGCATGCTGAAAATAGACTGGTATTGTCTTTCCCCCCACTAAGTCCTAATGAGTTTAATTGTAATTTATTTGACTTTATGAGATGACAATAAAAAATGAAATATGTGTATTTGTTGTGGTGTTTGAATCAATTGTCATTCTGACCCGTTCTGTAACTATAGAAGAAGAACCAATGGAGGTGGATGAAGGAGAGGACCTTATTGAAGTCGCAGAGGAGGCAGATCTAATCCAGGCAGAGCGGATTATTGACGACAACTTTGGTCCCAGAGGCATTAGAGATTCCAGAAAGAAGGGAGAAATGGAGGAGGTTGTCAGAGAAGTCGAGGAACTGATGCTTGCTGTGAACCTGGATAAAGCTGAAATACAGACTGAGCAGAGTGAAGAAGGATTTGAGGTAAATTTAATAGAAGGCTTTTTGTGCAGTGATCGTAATGACTTTATCATTTCTCTGAGAGCACTTTGATGAAGAACCATAGCAGACTGAGTGGAGTCTGATGTAAGGACCTGCTTACATTAAATCTACATCTGACCAATGGAAATATTTTTACATCTTAAGTTCACAGCATACAGTATGTTATTTACATCCATGTTTGCTAGATGGCAATTTCAGTTTTCTCTTTGTTGATGATAATTATAGGACTCGGCATGTTATTGTGAATACTGTGTACGTGTAATAACCAAATGCCTCAGTAGAAAGGGTTCTCAGGCATTGTAAAAGATGGACATAGTTACTACAAGTCACCCAGCGGTTTGGGGTTTTGGTTTAGGATTTTGCATTTACAAGATTGAATGGTAGCGCTTTTGTCTCTAGCATGCTGTTATTCTGGAGAGCCAGAAGTTACCATGTTTAGGTGAAAGGGTAGTAAATTATCACCTAATGCTTGGCAGTTAGTTTAAATTTCCTATGTAGTTGGTATTAGTGCAATGCTCAGGCACATCAGCTAATTAGTGCTCAACAGACTAATGAAACATTAGAATTTCTGTCACCAAAATTGAAGCACAAACTTCTTAGATGGTCTGCACTCAACAGCAAACCATAATATTAGTCAGACATTTACATGAAAATGCTCAAAGAACAACCAACTGCATAAAGTAGGTGTAGAGATCTAGTTCAGTGACTGCAGTTAGAAGAGGTCAGGCCTAAAAGACAACAATCAGCTCCAGATGCTTGTGTCAGAGCATCTGTCAGTCAAAGGAACCATATCTCTAACTCCAGTATCCAGGTGGATAAATTATAAAAAAAACCAAAACCTTAGAGTTGCTATGAAGAGTGAAATTATTTATAACTCTTCAG
>VURO01046621.1:10756-23227 GCA_015108175.1 Pelvicachromis taeniatus | reverse complement strand
GTGCCAGGTATTTCCAGCTATTATCGACATACAGTTGAAGGTTCGGCACAGCATCCACCCAGCATTTTGTTCTCCGAAATGCACATTTTCTAGTTATAAATGATTTTAACTAACATTAACAGATAGATTAGTTCTGGTTTCATTTTTCCCAAATTTTGAGGCAATCATCTTTGTGAAAGCGACAATAAAGTATATTATCCTAATGAAAAGACTTTTTTCTTCATCAAAAATAGTAGAAGAGAACAGAATTGTGTCCTGGTAATCCAAGAAGTAACAGTAATGTTACAGTAATGTAGCCTATTGGTTAGTTACAAAGTTTGAAATAGCTGCTGTGGCCATATGAACAAACTGAGGCCACAGGCGATAAAGAATCCAAGCATTAAAACTCAAAGACAGGCAAGTTGCTTCCTGCTGTTTCCGGTCTTTATGTTAATCCAACAGGATTCACATTCGCAGCTTCACATTTGTATAAGACTGATATGTACCTTATGTTCTAACGGTCAACAAAAATAAATTGCAAATTCAGGTCGACTTGTCATTAAAAAAAAACAAATATCCTGTCCGCCAGGTTGTTGGCATGACAACAACAGGGGCAGCAAAGTTTCGTCAAACCCTGCAGGAAGTGCGTCCACGTCTGGTGATTGTAGAAGAGGCTGCAGAGGTTCTCGAGGCCCACACCATCACCACATTGAGCAGAGCATGCCAACACCTTATTCTGATTGGAGACCACCAACAGGTAAGACCTGACACAGACAAACAATGTTTCCTAAACGCGTAGGAAACTTGCCAGGTTAATAAACTCGGCTTGACTATGTTTGCATCGCTGTATGTGTTTTCAACAAGGGACAGTTGTAACATGAACATGTGCAGCTAAAAATTTAAAAACAACATGAGATGCTTTGTGCTTTTCTGTTGCTTTTCTATATCTTTATGTGTGTCGCCTTGAAGGAAGCAAAAAAAAAATAAAAAATACTAGCTATTACAAGAGATAGAGAAGAGTATGCAGTGATATCCTGGACATCAGGAGGCTATTATACAACAACTTGTCGGGGCCTGCCAAGGACATATGGCTAGGCAGCCTGTCTACCAATCTGCAGCATGTGATCACAGCTACACAAAACTCTATCACACATCTCAATATTCAGCTCTGGTATATTCTTGCTGTGCATCAACTATCTGCTCAAAAACTAATATTTGCTTAGTGTCCCTGTTTATTCATGTTTATTTATGAGTCTGCATACACAGGGTATACATTTGACTATACTAACAAGCGTGTGTTCCATGCAGTTGTACAAAAGTTTAGTAATGGAATTTAAATGAAGTCGACTTAAAGAGTGACCTTCTTGTAACCCAGACTTGGAAATAAATGGCAGTTTTTACACCTTATCATTATACCTTTTTATATCATGTAGGTCAGATTACCATAAGAGTATTTGCTGCCTGAGTTTTATATAAGATGGTAATTTTTAATGTGCTACACATGATCAAAGCATGTTCAAAGCAAGTGGTAAAAGAGAACAAATGAACAAACAAGGATAAGGTATCCTGATGGCATGTATATGTGTTAGTCGATAGTAGTTATTTTTAGTCTAGAGGCAAGTATTCAAAGCATTATTTTTGTGGAACATAAACTTGAATCTGTGCATTTAGAGGAGGTAGATGGATCACACTGTCCAAGTAAAATAAGGCCCGGCATTGTTGCGCTGGTCATTAATCGCAGGTTTGGTGTTGAATCGAGCAGAACACAATGCTTCACATTTATACTAGAATTTGTCTTGCCTCCCCCACACCACTCCCACATACATGCACAATCACGCTCTGTCCTCTAGCTAAATTAGGTTTGCACGCACGCACACGCGCGCAAACACATACACAAATACATACATGCAAGCAAAACCAAAACGACAGCAAAAGAAAGTTAGAGTGCATTTGCATGCATTCTATACTCCCATCCAAATACAAACCCATATAAGTATATAATATTTTTTTATTCATTCATGGTTTTCCATATTTGTATTTATGGTGCTTACAAATGGAACTATTTAATAGCTGTGATGCTCCTGGTCTTATGGCTGGGAAAGTCAATGCTCTTTTCTTCACTTAGATTACATGATGTTGCCCTGTGTATTGCATTTAAATATGCTAGTCTAGGAAAAGAAGTCATACATTTTTAACTAATCACTACTGGAATAACAGAAGGCAATGCCTTGAAATAAGCAGGTAACAATTAACACGTTTCATGTAAATAAAGGCATTACCTGATTTCTAATGATAACAAAGCATTTAAAGCATATGATGATTTTTTTCCTCTCTCCATTAGCTGCGCCCCAGTGCCACAGTATATGAACTCGCTAAGAACTTCAACCTGGAGATGTCCATGTTTGAGAGATTAGTGAACATGGGACTGCCTTTTGTCAGACTGAACTACCAGGTTTGTTTTTCTGCATATATTAGCTCTCTCATCTTCTTGCAGGATCAGTCACTACATTGTAGACATCTTTAGATGATGTATTTAAAGACAGTAAGATATATTTCTCAGTATCTCTCTGTGATTTTACTGCTTATCTACATTCCTTATTTTTGTTTGTTCTTAAGCATCGTATGAGGCCAGAAATTGCCCGTCTTCTGACCCCACACATCTACAACGAGTTAGAAAACCATCCTTCAGTGTTGGAGTACGAAAACATAAAGGTACATGTTCTTTGCTTGCTCTCCTGCAGTGCCTCCTGCATGCATGGATTTAAAAAACAAAAGTCTAGACTTTCAAATGCATCTTAAGTCTCAAATCTAATTTGGGCTGTGAACACAATATCTAGAATACAGGATAAAAAATAATGTGATGACTATGTGTAATGTGTTTTATTAAAATGTTTCTTTACAGGGCCTAAAGACCAATTTATACTTTGTGGAGCACAACCACCTAGAAGAAGAAATCAGAGATGGAAAAAGCCATCAGAACCGTCATGAGGCAATGTTTGTTGTAGAACTTTGTCGCTACTTTCTCCGTCAAGACTACAAACCAGAGCAAATTACCATCCTCACGACCTATACTGGCCAACTCCACTGTCTGCGTAAACATATGCCAGCCAGTGAGTTTGCAGGTGTCAAAGTGCATGTAGTCGACAAATACCAGGGAGAAGAGAACGACATTGTATTGTTGTCACTTGTCCGTAGCAACCGGCAGTCTAAAGTTGGCTTCTTGAACATTTCCAATCGTGTCTGTGTAGCGTTGTCACGTGCCAAGAAAGGTCTCTACTGTATTGGCAACAGTGCAATGCTGAACCAAGTCAAACTGTGGAGCAAAATCTTCCACACCTTGAGGGAGAAGGATCAGGTTGGAAAGGCTCTGACTCTGTGCTGTCAGAATCATCCAGATCGAGAGGTACAAGTATCAAATGCTGAAGATTTCAAACAAGCACCTGAGGGAGGCTGCACCCAGCCTTGCCAGTTCCGTTTGGACTGTGGCCACGTTTGTGCCAGTGTCTGTCATCCATATGACCCAGAGCACAAGAAGTATAAGTGTGTCAAAAAGTGTGAGAAGATTTTATGTGATCAGGGACACAAATGCACACTTGTATGCCATAAAGGATGTCCGGAGAAATGTTCAGTGAAGGTTCAGAAGATCATACCCAAGTGTCAACACACACAAATGATTCCTTGTCACCAGGACCCAAACACATTTATATGCCAGGAGCCTTGCCAGAAGTTGCTCAGCTGTGGACATCCATGTGAATCAGTCTGTGGGTCACCATGCACCAGTGAGTGCAAGGTGAAGGTCATCTTAAAGCTTAGGTGTGGACACACCCAGGAAGATGCGTGCTTCTACAAAACTTGTATCGATAAGGCTGAATGCAAGACCCCATGTGGGCACAAGCTGAAATGTGAACATGCTTGCCGTGGTACCTGCGGCAAATGTTATCAGGGACGCTTCCACTTTGCCTGTTATCACAAATGTGAACGTCTCCTCATTTGCTCTCACCAGTGCAGGGAACCTTGCACTCGTGATTGTCCCCCTTGTCAGAGGCCTTGTGAGAACTGCTGTGTCCACAGTAAGTGCATGAAGCCATGTGGGCAGCCATGTGCTCCTTGTATAGAGCCCTGTGCATGGCAGTGTGTTCACCATCGCTGCAATAAGCTTTGCTATGAGCCATGTGATCGCCCGCCATGCACCGAACCTTGCAACAAGACCCTAGATTGTGGCCACCCGTGCATTGGACTGTGTGGAGACAAATGTCCAAGTAAATGCCGCATCTGTAACCATGATGAAGTCACAGAGATTTTCTTTGGCACTGAAAATGAGCCTGACGCTTACTTCATTCAGCTGGATGATTGCGAACACATCATCGAATACACGGCTATGGACATATACATGGGTATGGATGATAACAACCAGGCAAATGAAGGAGAGCAGGTGGCCATAAAACTAAAGGAATGCCCCAAGTGTCGTACTCCGATCAGAAATAATCTGCGCTACGGATCTCAGATCAACCGCAGTCTGAAAGAGATAGAGATGGTAAAGGAGAAGATAAATGGACAGCAATCAGATATTGAAGAAAAGAAGAAAGCACTTCTAACTCAGTGGCATGAAAACCTTCGAACCTATGAAATGGATGACCAAAAGGAATATATGCATATCAAAGAAAGACTGAGAAAACCCTACCTCACAGCAAATGATCTATGGGTAGTGGAACACAAGATGGATTTCTTAATAAGAGTTGAGAAGCTTCTGAAGATTGAGAAGACAAAGATGTTGGACATGGATCACGACAAGTTCTTGAAGAATGTTACGGAGTTTGTTCTTTGGCTCAATAGCCAGCACCAAAAATTCACAAACCAGCAGGTCTTTGATTTGCAGAGAGAGCTCCAGAGACTCAATCTCCTGGCTGAACTGAATGTTTGTTGCCATTTGGCAAATGAGAGGAGTCAAAGAGATCAAATTCAATCCGACGTACAAAAAATAAGAGATGTTTTGGAAAGGTGTGGTCAATTCACTGAGCAAGATGAACAAAAATTGAAGGAAGCCATGAAGAAACTAGACGAGAAGTTTCCACTCAGTGGCTTGGGGATCAGTGACGAGGAAAGAAAGATGATCGTCTCAGCCATTAAAATGCGACCTGGACACTGGTACAAATGTCCAAATGGCCATGTCTATCTTATCACAGAGTGTGGGGGGGCTATGGAGAGCAGACATTGCCCTGATTGTAATGCTACTATTGGTGGACAAAGCCATACACTTGCAAGTGGCAACCAAGTTGCCTCAGAGATGGATGGGGCACAGCACCCTGCTTGGTCTGAAGCCAATAACCTTCTAAACTTTAATCTACTTGACTTCTAAAAGTAAAGCTTGTTCTTTTCTTTCCACCCTTGACTCTTAGCTCGAACACGTATGATTGACAAAAGTTTATGGATTTAGTTAAGGAAGGGCCTCAACAAAAGTCAGTGTATTAAATGTAAATAAATTAAAGGAAAATAGAATAATTTTACTTTTTACTATTTTTACTTTATGGCACCTAAGAGATAGATAAGGCAGAGAGCTTTTAATAAAACCATAGTCCTCTTGCATGAAATGTACTTTTGCAACTTTTTCTTGAAAATGCAGATTTTAACCACGCTGGCAAATATATCATGCTTGTATGTCAACATGTGTCTTGCCACCTTCTGTTATGAACAGACATCATGCAGTATTGCTCTTCTAAACATAATGGGCAGTGGTTTATTTTTAAATGCTTTGTAAATTACAGATTAAATAGTAATAGTAGTGAGTGTAACCCTTTGGTTGTTCATGACTCCATTAAGTATTGCATCATGCCTTAACAACAGGTGGCAGTAAAACACTGTAAAATAACAGTGAGCAATCACTTGATAGTTATTATGGTTAATGCTTGTTCGTATAAGAATAAAATGTCTGTAAATACGAGCATGTTCTTGTTTTTATTCTTATATAGGTCTCCATAGACTCAGAGAAATAAGCTCAGCAGATGTGATTAATAAGTGTATTTGTTATGTTAAAAGATACATCCACATAAAGATATATGAAAAACTAAAATTCTTTGTCACTTTCAGTTGCCATTCTGCAAAAATATGACCACACTATTACCTAACTGATGCATGAAAAGAAAACAACAAAATGTTTCTCCTCATCATTGAAACAAATATATATCATTTGCCTGTCTCTTGCCTACATACAAGCATTAAACATTTGCGTCTGTACCAGGACATCATTGGCAGCGAAGGTGATAAAAACAACCCTGAAATAGCTGCAATTCCCTTTCACTGCTATACAGGACACACAGTTGCTGAGTTTCAATTTGACGTTTTGTAACAGCTTGCATCACTTTATTACATGATGAATGCGTCCTTGTCACAGAAACAGCTCCAATGCAAACTGTGCTGTCTGCAGGGGGAGAAAAAAACAACAAAAATCTGCTGTCAAGACAAGTGTTAAAATTGAGCAAACTTTAAAAGCTTGCCACTCTTTCCGTATTTATAGTATTCAAGCATCAGGATGAGAGAGAGCTGGATGGCAAGGCGGCACCTGAGAAAAATGGTAATATCCTACAGGGTGGACTGCCTCATCTATCATTTCAGGTGGCCTTAAAATATGTTATTGTCAGAGTTCCAGGTAGTCTGCCTCTGCAATAGACACTACCGAGTTCCCTACCACTCCTTCCAACGTTCACTGATCACTGAGAAGAGAAAAGAAACTGCAGAGTTTAAGGACTTAGTAAAGCAGCAAAGGTGTCACGGATGATAATGTGTCAGTTCATGTAAAGCCTTGAATTTGAGCACTTGAACTAGAATGGGCTAAGATTGACGGCACTGACCCAGCAAACTTTTTTAATGCCAGAATAAATTGGAACTCCTCAAAGAAAGCCACTTATGAACATGTGAACTAGACACAGAAAAAAATGAGTGTAGATGCTTTATGACAAGGAGTGACCACAGCATCTGGTCAAAATGAACTGTTGAATACACGGTAAAAGGTTAATGATCAACATGGTGGATTTTAACAAGAGCTTAAATGAAAAATGCACATTGAATGACAAGCAAAATTACAGAAAAGCTATTTTAAATATTGGTTTTCAAAGAAACCCCAAGGCCACAGATAAAGAGTGTCTGAAGTCTTTGTAAGAGCAGTTAAAAATTATGAGTCCATGTGAGAAAAAGGGAAAAGTACTCCTAAGATGATATTACAGTTCTTTTGTATAGTCTTAATGTTATACGGAGTATTCGGCAGCTTCTTAAATGAATAACTTTTAATTTATTTAGTAATTTTAGTTCATTTATTTTCTGTGTTCTATTATTTTCTATGAAATATTTTCTTTATGACAGTTTGGATAGACTTCAGCTCCACAAGCCCCATGACCCAGAATTTAAAAAAAAAAAAAGTAAAGAAAGTGAATAAATGAATCTGGTATTTGTATTCCATATGCAACCTTTGTCTTAAACCAACAAAATAGAAATATATATTTTAAAATAAATGGCTTGCGAGTATACGTTTTTACCTCCTTGCATTTTAAATTCAAACAGAGAGGAAAAAAAACCCACTCAGTATTAATCTACTTCTGAGAAAATGCAACAAGGTTTATGTTCACAGAATGAACTGTTGGTATTATGCTGGCTAAGGGTAATGGGTTTGTATTATCAGAAAATTGCTCATTAATGTTCCCTTGCAGGCATTTCATCAGTAAAGCAGGTTGTGGTCCAAAGTTCCTACCAGACAGAAATTGTGTGCTATAGATAGAGTATACAACAAACGTAGTCCTTTGGCTTAAAGATCTAAAGCAAAGTTACTAAAACGCTGGCCTTTGGTGTCATGCATTAACCTCCAAGCTTTTCTATCTGCTGTGAACCATGTCTCTGTGTTAAATAATAAATGGGCGGTTGTTTACATCTTGTCCTCCAAAGAAGTTGTCTTTTAATTTTGCTAATGCACTGCATAATTGCGACATATTTCTTCGTGGAAATTATTACACATATCTTACAAAGCCGGGGAATTACTAGACATTTTCTTTAAATAATTGCAGTTTTCTTTAACACTGTAGCATTTTTTTCTTTTTTAAAAAGTGCTGCACTTTGATTTCTGTCCAATAACATTGCATTTAATTTATTTCTGACTTGTGCAGAAGGTCATAATCCACAGAGTCCATCTGGCCTCCATTGCTTGCAAGTTGATTTCACACAAGTTGTTGCAAAATGAAGGACAGCAGCCACAACTTTATTAAATATAACCTTAACTCTTTTGCCTCAACACTTGCACTGGCTCTAATTTCCTCGACGCTTGTCTGCAACCAAAGGTATGAGTACTTGACCAAAGATTACGAGAACTTTTACCTCTAGCTTACAGTGGCAGACAGACTTGGTCTTTGGGCTCTGTTAACAAGCTATTCCCTTTCCACTGGATTTGAACGATATCCATCTATGTCCAGAGAGACAGAGTAAGCCACACAAAGAGAGAAACTAAGTCACATAAACATTCACATAGACATTAGAAGCAGAGATGAAGATAAAAATCAAAAGGAATATAGTGATATTGGATGGGAAGAGGATGTACTGGACTGATTGACTGATCTGCTTCCAGTCCACCAGAGACTCTGCTGATATAGGGAAGAAGACAGTGAGCACAAGCGAGAGAGACAGAAAGCGGGGGACTGCGGAGGGAGAATAGGCATGATTTGATAAGAAGGGAGCTGACTATTTTTGAGTGATCCTCCACTCCACTGGACCAGTGAATATGATTGGGAGAACGATATTTAGGCAGACAGAAAGGAATAGAAAAAATAAACAACAGAAACCAAAAAAACCAAGGATGGGATAGAAAATATGAATAAATGTTTCTGTTTTAGCACTAGATTGACAAGCTATCTTCATACTTTGCCAGTCTTGACTCAAGGCTCTAAAATGCAATAACATCAGGGAGTCATGTTTCATTGTGGAAACATATACAGAGCTGCAAATACCAAGTCATTTAAATTCAGAGTTCAGCCCAAGCACCTCATCAGTTACGGCAACTCTAAATGCAGCTCTTTATGATTATGATTCATTTAAACCAACCAGCTACAGCATGCTTAATTTCTATTAAGTTTGAGAGAAAATTATAAATCTTGCAATTAAAATTTACAAAGCAGATGTTGGGTTTTGAGATGCACAGGCTTACTTAGCATTTTGCAAAGTTACCCACAAAGGAGACAGATTATTTTCTTACCAGAAAAATGATCATACTTGCAGTGAAGACTTTACATGCTTCTACTGCAGAAGAATGTCAGCTAATAAAACGTGTTGAAAGCCTTAAAGCAGTGGGTCTAATTCAACAGAATTTTATGTATGACTCACTATCGTGATAATCTGGCAGACATGAAATATATACCAAAATATGTGTTGCTGCATGGCAATACAGCAACAAATATTAATACTGTATTGCCATGCAGCTTTACTTATTATCTTACAAATAATGATTAATGCACTTCACGTAAGTATGAAGCGAAAACGTTCCAAGCAGCTGTAACATGCTGCTTAAATCTTGTTGTTTTTTAACCTTGAATATGTCATTGTATGTGCTATTTAATAGTTTTTTTTTAAATCCTAGGCATGGCTACCATTCAATTTTCTGCACCATAACCAGGAAATGAAATGACTTTCTCAGATTCAGAACTGAGTGAGAAGTCTGGGAGAGGTTTAAAAGCTTTTGAGCCCAGTAATGTGTCAGACACACAACCTGTGGTTTTAATTGATGCTTAATTGCAGCGTGGGCAGTACATTAATAAGTTATTACCGTGGTCCTCTCTTGAGATACTAGGCAAGCTACTCCACATGGGGGTGTGTGTCATTACATCAAAACTTTGATTAAGGCAGTGGGAAAACCGCAGACCCTGATCACATTTTTGTGCACCTTCCAGGCTGATTTAAATGTAAATTTATTTTTATTTCCGCTCCTCCCATCTTGACAGTGTCTTGCTATGGGAGGAAGTAGAGAGTTAAAGGGAAGAGGACAATTCTGCCCAGGTAAGCATATTTAGTTTGCGGGGGTTTGATTCTAAACTAATTTGAATAACTGTATGAAAGCCAATTTGGTTTAATTGAGCTCTGCTCTTCTGAACACCTGCAACTAGATTAGCGACTGACATTAAGTTGTTTTGCTGCATTGGGCGTCCAAGTGTTGTTCCAGCCGCTTCATAACTCCGGATTTACCTCCAAATTTTTAATACGAGACCATATGTGCTTTGCAGAATATGCAATGAGCTTGGCTTAGTGTTTCACAGAGCAGCAGTGAAATATGGCCAAGAAAGTGAAAATAAAACCCAGGCTAATCCATTCTACTCTCCTATGCCTGAGTGCTGTGACAAAGGTGGTTTATTACCATTACCATCAGTGTATTATTATCAATATGTATTAGGGAATCTCACCATCCAGCAAAATCCCAACAGGCCATGACAGGACTAAAACAAACTATGTTTCTGCACCATCGAGGGAAAACATTAAGCAAAGATGCACATCCCCCTTGGCACCCCAACTATGACTGAATCTGCCTGTGAAACTGAATGGATATGTGTGTGTTTGCATGATTTGTGAACTCCCAATCTCATTGATCCACTTGTGTACAGAGCAACTGTTGGCAAGCTCCTTGTTTTTAGTACCCTGGATTAACATAGTTGTCAATACATCTCTTTATGTCAGGATGAATGAAACATTAAACTGAACAGACATTAATACACATTTAGACTTTGAGTCTTTTTTGTAATTTGTAGAACAAGTACGGCTGAAACGAGAGAGGGCCAAAAACATAGGGGAAGAGGCATAAACATTAGACAAACCTGTCGTAGTGCATTCATGTACAATAAACCTCATAACTGTTAGTTTTACCCCAGAATGCACACATCGTCCATATTTTAACACTCTAGTCAGCCCAATAGCATCAGCATGTGCCTTCACTCCAACACACAGGCAGTGTAGTTTCTGGCCATTTGTCCCATGTCGTTTATGAACGGGTTGCAATCAACATTTATAATGAACAGTAGAAGAAAATGAAAGATGATTAAGAAAAGAATCGATTTGTGTCAAAAGAAAAAGTAATTTTGCAGTATACTGTATTTATTTTGTCTGTGACAGCAATACACTGTCAAGCTTGTGTGTCAGCAAAGGATATTTTGTTCATGACCATCTGTCCTGCTTTGCTTGGGTAATCAGCACTGTAGAGGAAATAAAGAGAACACACAACAAACTTGAGTTTTGATTGCTGTTTATGAATTTGAGTTTAGATCAAGCACGCCTTGACCTCTCTCACTGGTTAATGAACTACAGTCCCCTGAAGGAATTTGTCATATCCAGTTTTCTTTCTGGAAACCATTTTTCTGGGCTCTATAACTCCAGAGTTGGACATTTGAACCCAGCACCTTCTTGATCAGGCTGGGGCATTTGAATATTTGCTACTACCACTAAGGCATGGTGGGGCAGTGTTTAGCACTGTCACCTCACAGCAAGCCTGCTGGATGGGTTTGCCCGTCCACAGTCTAAAGATATGCTTATTAGGTTATTTGGTGATTTTAAATTGGTGTGAATGTGAGTGTGAATGATTATGTGTCTGTCTGTGTTAGACTAGTGAGTGACCTGTCCAGGGTGTACTCCTGGTGTAGGCTCCATCCTGCTGACGATGAGAAATGCTGACATTAACTCAATGTCAGCATTTCTGACACTGAGTTAATGTCAGAAATGCTACAAATAGTATTTTATGCATACGCTGGAATTAAATCTGTTGCATCGCTTGGGTTCTTATTCCAAACTAAGTCTGTATCACAACAGAAATAGACAGGCAATGTAGAGCATGGAGGGAAAAGGCTGTTAATGTTTAGCTTAATTCTAGTGGATGCATCCAGCAACAATCAAAAAGTCCTGTTTGCACAATGAGGGATTTACTCACCCATTAACCCTGAACAAACCACATGATCCTATTGCACCTTGCTAAGAAAACACAACAGTGAAACAAGATAACTTGGTGATCCCAGAAGACATTTTCCAGGATGTTCATTAAGCCAAGGCAACCGCCATCCTTTTTCTCCAACCCTTGCTCTAAGCTAATGACTCCTGGAGCTAATGATATTTGTTGTGGACAATGTGGATGTTAATGTATGTTTGGGGGCGTTGCACCCCGGAACCTTCAGAGGTTTTTCAGGGTTTTCCCGGTGGGGATGTTATGGGGGGACCAGGTTCCTGTATGTTCGTAGCTAACCATTGGTGTTAGACAAGTGGTCAGTAAACGTCCTGAAACTAGCACCCGAGTTTGTGAACCTTATTTTCCTGAGGTTATAACAATATTGTTGAGTCCCTTCTCTTCAGTTCACTTCTCTTAAATTTAGTTAAGTTAAGTTAACTCACAATGTTTTACTGTATTAAATAAACAATAAATGATCACAATACATGTTAAAAACTTAGGAAAATTTGTAATTTTATTCTTACATCATGAAATAGAGATAGCTA
>VURO01046621.1:0-10736 GCA_015108175.1 Pelvicachromis taeniatus | reverse complement strand
TGTGCATATGCATAATTGCTGTGTGGTGAGTTGATACTTAAGGGGGGGGGAAGTGTTGTGGACAATGTGGATGTTAATGTATGTTTGGGGGCGTTGCACCCCAGAACCGAGTTTGTGAACCTTATTTTCCTGAGGTTATAACAATATTGTTGAGTCCCTTCTCTTCAGTTCACTTCTCTTAAATTTAGTAAAGTTAACTCACAATGTTTTACTGTATTAAATAAACAATAAATGATCACAATACATGTTAAAAACTTAGGAAAATTTGTAATTTTATTCTTACATCATGAAATAGAGATAGCTATTTCATCAAAATCCACCGAACGGGTTCCCCGGGCGCTGTATTGGTACCTGCCCACTGCTTCACTGACGGAATGGGTTAAATGCAGAGGACCAAGCAATTTCCCACAGGATTAATAAAGTATACATTATTATTTTTATGCATTAGTGTACTGTTCTTGTAAAAAGGTTACAGTGGAAAAAAATAAAACTCAGCAAATTACTTGAAAGGCGCGTATCCAGAGGCATTTGTAAATTTTTGAACTCTCAGGTAGATTTTGTGATACATAAATAAATAGGTCCAATAACAAGGTAATTATCTCCTCAAAGTTGTCTTTGTCTCAACTGGAAAAACATATACTGTGTTGTTGTCGACTGGTCCTCCAGAGAGTTGCAAAATGATCCTATAACATGCAATTTTGAACACACCAACTAGCCTGCTGCCTTAGTCTCTTTAAAAAAAGCATGCTAATCAGGAAGTTTGACCTGAAATTATCATTAGATAATCACCAGTGGCTTTAACATTGCATTTTGAAAAATACAGTAATGCCTTTTCCTGTCCACACTAACGGTTTTCTTGCATGCAAAAAGCCCTGTACTTTAAGTACAACGGGACTACACAATAAAAACACTAAAATTGCCACTACCAAAAATCTTGACCCTTTTTTAAGGATTATGCACATTCATATGCAGATATGCAGTTCATAGAGATTGAATGGTATGGTAATTAAGTACTGGGACTGAAGGAAAGAGTTGTTTCTGCTAGATAGCTAGATTGGTGCAATTAAAAAAGTGGAGTAAGCCTAAAGATTTTATAGTGCCATAGCATGGGATTGTGGCCTCATTCACTGTAGGCTGAGTACCAGACTAGTACCAACCAAATGATCATCTGTACATGAAACAGTGTCATGGACAGAGACACTAGTAACACATAATACTTTTAGAAAAAAAGAAATAAACCATGAATGTTAATAAAAAGCACATTTTCATGCATCAATTCAAGGTGCCAACAACAAAATAATTTATTTAACTTAATTTTAAGTTACCAGGATTTCTGATGCACTTGACTCCTCTTTCTCTGAGTTGGGTCTTCACAGAATTTTCTTGCACTGAAATTTGTGTGTGAATGTTACGAATTATTTGGACACAGCAATGAATTAAAATGACTTCAAATACCGAGGCTGGCAAAAGCTCTGACTTTAATTATCCTTAGAAATGAGCAACATACAAAACATTCAGGTTAACAGCTTTTCCTCTTTAGCTAGTGAGGACTGCCACATTCATTGCTTAAAATGACAAATATCGCCAGGAGCAGATCAAATCAACTTGTGCTAATTAAAGGTAATTCCGTGAGTGGGTTTGATAACAGGCAGGTAGTAAACTGGTCTGCTGTCTGGTTGATGTGCTCTCTGCACACACTGTTCTCTATCAACGATCATTTGTGATGAAAGAACCTGTAATCAGAGTGGTCAGTGTTTATTTTTTTATTTTTTATTTAAACCCCAATGGAGCTATATGGCATACCTATAGCTCAACATGAAACATTAATTTTGGAGTGGCACTCTCCCAGCTAATCTTTCATTTATGACTTATGAGTAATTTATGATTATAAACTTTTTATTTTTTATTCAGACTTTTGATACTTGGCAAATTAAGTAGGTAGGTCTACCAACTGTTACTGCAACATGCCATATATATGACAGATATAGATGTAATCTACCTTTAAGTAATGAGTGTCAGACTGAACTCGGTATTAGCAGATTAACAAGCCTTGTATGTGACAATATATGGATAATAGGTGGATATCTGCTAGGTTTAAAGAACTATGATTCAGTTAGATTCATTTTCACACTACTTAATGATCCTTGTGGCCAGGTCCTTCTTCTTAGGAAGAAAATAAAGCACACATTAGAAAAAACTCAGGTTATATTTGCACTTTCTAATTCATGAGTAGGTTTTGTTGGGTTTATGTGAACTACAACCCCTTGGATCCAGACACGACTACTTCTGGCAGCATTCAGTAAGCGTCAACCCATCTCTCTGCTCCATTCCCAGCAGGGAAGATTCACCATTATCTTGTTCACACTTTTATGCTTTGCTGGGTTCATTGATGTGTTTGTACTGCTGTGTCATCCTTATTCAGTGGATGGCTTATTGTAAAAAAAAATGTTAGACACTTTATAACACAAGATTTACAGGTTACTTTTACCTAATTAAACAAGATATGCGTTGAAAATTGTAGCACAAAAGTATAAAGGGTTGCATTTGTGAATAATTCAAAGTGGCAAAGGTGTTATTCCCACCCTCTGTGCATTCAAGCTACTGAGCTGGGAAACTTAATGAATGCCTCCAGTTAAATGTCTGTAGCTGTTAAAATATTTATCTGCATTGTTTCAACTAACTAATATGTACTTCTGTAATAATAATGAAAAAAATGTATCCTGATGAAAAACTTGGATGTTTTGAAAACAAAAATAATATTTTGAACATATTTGTAACCTTGTGGAAAAGCCGTGGTTTATAGGCATCCTAACCAAACGTTCCAGGCCGAACGATGTTTAAGAAATGTGCACGTTTGCCATGTAAGACTAATAAAAGACAATGTTATACGCACGACTCGGATCAGCTTTAAAAGTTTGTAGGGACACAGGCTGAACGGATTTAAGTTGTATAAAATATGGAAGACATTAAGTGGAGTAACGGAGTTGTGAACAATTTGAATACATTTATATGGAGGCAAAGCTTCAAATGGGAAATAAAATTTGTTTCAGAACTCCCTTTACTTTCATACCTTGTAGTGGAAGAATGGCGTGGCTAATGTTTTGGAGGCCTCCAGCAGTAAATTATTTAAGTCCACGGCTCTGGTTTGGTACTTCAGCTATAGACCTTGAAGATTCTATGGTGTCTTTCTTTCCATTTTGTAGAGAAAAAAAAACTGAGAAGAAATGTTTTAGGCTTTGAGCTTTGTGTGAGCAGGGAGAATGAATTTGGATAGCTGTCAAGGTTGAGATAGTCACATTGTACTGCGACAGCAAAACAGGATTCGCGAGAAAAGCCGTTGAAAAGCCTTCCCTCTGTCCTGTTAGTGACACAACTGTGCCCACACTGACAGTCACCAGACTTTTACCTGATTATCACTGCAGCTTCAAATGACGACACTTAGCTGACATTCACTGCACATTACAGAGACAAATAATGAATAAATATTGATGTTACTTACAATGAAAAAGTTAAGAAAACAAAAATCCATATTGTTGCAACAGGAGAGCATCAGCTCGTTATGCCTCCCCTGCATATAAGAAGGAACTGGGTCCTGAATGTGGGTCGTTGTTATTGGTGTGTGTTAGGCTGGCGGCTGGAAAGCTGCAGCCATGTGTAGATATGACAACTGAGAATAAAAGAACGCTAAAAAGTGCTGAAATGTGGTCACTGCTGCCACAAATAGGAAACAACTTTATTAAGTGACCAATGCGCTTCGACTTGTGGTCTTCACCGGGGTCATTGTAAAATGTCAAACAGTTTATGTCTAAATACAAAACAGGAAACAGAAAAAAATAGGGAAAAAAAATTCCAAATGGACCAATCACACCTTCACAAATAAACTAGCTGACCAACTGACATTTAACAAGGTGGTAAGGTGGCTTATTGGTTAATTGGTTTGGCCACAGCCCAAATAGATTCTGGACTTTTAATGTCTAATGGATGAGTCCAGAGTTTGTTTGGGCTGTGGCTTAAGCAATTAGCCAATACCACCGTGTTAAATTAATATATTAGTAGCCTAAACATAAATTGTTTGACATTTTACAATGACCCTGATGAATCCGAAATGTGCTGGTCACTTAATAAAATTGTTTAATTTACTTATGACCTCAATGAAATGACATTTTTTTAAGCATCACCTCCTTTGTTAAAATGAGTTCTGTGATTATTTGAGTATTTTTGAAGTTGGCCAGAACATTTATCTTTAAAATGTGAAGGAACTACTTTGCGTTGGTGTTGTTTTGATCTAGCATAATGTTGTACAACATGAAATACAGAGAAAAAGCATTTAAAATTGTGAAGCCACACCTAAGTAGAATAGATTGTAAGGCAATTTTTTAATGCAGGTGAAGGTTTGTCTGAGAGGAAAATCCAGAGTAGAGGACCCAGATGCCAGCAGATGGCAAACCTTCCAGTTGACCTGGTCTACCAGAGACACAGCTCTGCTGAAACAGCTGGATAAGCTGTGTGCTTGTCTTATTAGTACCCACAGACAGAGCAAAATTTGGATGCAGCTTCCGGGTTGGAAAAATCAAACGTGTGTGGAAGCAACTAAACCAGTATTCTGCCTGAAATACGACAGATGGCGATAGCTGTGGTTACAAAAAGAAAGGAAATTTTCTTTAAGGGTTTTTAAGGGAGTTTAAGGGCTCAGTCACTCTTTGTGGGTAATATTGAATAAAAAAATAATAAAATGGAGGATTATCCATTGTTACCCACTTATTCGCTGGCTAATATTTGTGATGACAATCAGATCCGACAGACTTTAACTACCGTATTTTCTGGACTACAACGCGCACCTGAATATTAGCCGCACAACTTGAAATTATGAGAAAAATCATATTTTGTTCATACATTAGCCGCACCAGACTAAAAGCCGCAGGTGCGCTAGCGGGCTAGTAGCGCTAGCAGCGGCGGGCTAGTTGCTAGTAGCAGCGGTGCACGGCCCGCCTTGCGGGGGCAACGGAGCGACTGCTCCACCAGCCTCGGAAGAGCCCCGAAAAGTGGGCCGCGCACCGCCGCCCGACTGACCCAGCCCTTAGAGCCAATCCTTATCCCGAAGTTATGGATCTAACTTGCCGACTTCCCTTAGCTGCCAGCTAACATGCAAGAGGCTGTTCACCTTGGAGACCTGCTGCAGATATGGGTACAGGGCCAGCGAGAGCCAGCTTGCTAATCTAGTCTCTTTTTTACATTCGTACAGCACTACTTTGGCTGGCGGACGGACATGTGACCAACATATCACTCTTTTCTGTGGCTGATCACATGCCTTTCCGCCAGGCAAAATGGCGGAACAAACCAAAACAAATCCTCTTACGATGTCACAAAAATAATGAAAAAGCCTTAGAAAAGCCGCCACGGACAATAAGCCGCAGGGTTCAAAGCTTGTGCAAAAAGTAGCGGCTTATAGTCCGGAAATTACGGTAATCGTATTGACGTGGTCCAAAACATTTTACTCTGGAGTTGCAGACAATAATTTAAAATCATATATATGAAGAACGAATTCCACTCAAAAGATCATTTCATTTCCTTTTAATTTTATGTAGCGGGCCCTTTTTGTTTTATGTAAATGTTTATATGTGTCATTGCGTTCATATAAATGTGAAATAAAGTAGCATTTTACTAAATGAACCTCGAGCGATGTGGGTCCTTGAATGGGTGACACGCTTACATAAAGACAGAGGTTTTTCCTTTTATTTCTTTTGAATTTG
Organism: Pelvicachromis taeniatus; assembly: GCA_015108175.1. Lineage (NCBI taxonomy): Eukaryota > Metazoa > Chordata > Actinopteri > Cichliformes > Cichlidae > Pelvicachromis > Pelvicachromis taeniatus. Next base: position 4,986 of record VURO01046621.1, on the reverse strand, counting down.
TGGGTGCATGTGTGTAAATGGTTACTTATCCCAACCAATTGGGAGATAATTTGTATTAGAGCAGCCAAAACACGAACAACCTATCTCACTAAAAGATACATGCAGTATAACAAAACCCAATAGCTCAGGAAGGTAAAAAGTTATACAAAAGAAGCTCAATAAAATGGAATATACAAAAAAGTAAAAAGCTCAATAAATAGCAAAAAATAAAGTTACATAAGTGCAGATCATTACACATTTAATGAAACTTTGATTTTGTTCTTCTTCTGTCAAACAGAAGCCTTTGAAAACAATTCTTAAATCATTGCATACATATGACGCCTGAAAAAGTTTTTTCCACTTACTGAATAATGAAAGAAAATTTGCACTACAATCAGTCTGAATGCTATTTATCCTCATGAACTGTACATGCCAAATGTCTTCTGCAGAAGCAAAGAAGAAATGTCTCAAGAAAAAACATCAACAGATTTTGTAGTGTACCACAGACTGAAGCACATAATAACCTTATATACCAACTTGATAGATTACATTTGTTCCCCTCTTTATCAAACCCACACAGTCTGGCTAGGTACATGGTATGTATGTATTAGAGAGCTGTCCCTGGCCTCTTGTGGAAAGTAGCAATTGATTGTTGGTAGCTTTTTTGCTTGTGCGACTTTTAACACATACCGTATATCTTCCTTTAGTAGCTCCGGCGCTTATTAAAAAAACTATCCAGCCGGCCTGGCGTTTAAAAGAGACCGGCTGTTGTTGGAGACCGGCTCTTATTCCCTTCTCAGACTGAACTGTCATGGAAGTGAGAGGGAAAGAGGACCCAGGCGCGGTTTTTAGACTGAGGCGTTTACTTACAGTGCTCCAAAACGTATTCCAACAGTTCACAAATAATGCAGTTCCCAATTGTGCTCCTCCTTTGCTCCTGAGTGTCTTGTTGTCTGTGGTAGCCCAGTGCACGAGTGGTGTTCCCCAAAACTTCTCTCCGCCCGACTCTCCAGGAGAGGAAGTAAAAGACCAGAAAATCACAGTTAGCAGGTTCGCTAGCCGACAGTTCCAGTTCAGTGTAATAATTCCTCTCGTAGATGATGACTGATTGGAAACAGCTGGTCGAGTGATCGGGAGGACCGATGACAGCGCGGAGGGACTTCCGGGTTGAAGGTCACCCGGCTACTATTGGAAACCGACGTCTATTTGTCGTGACATGTTTTCAAACTGCCGTTTATTAGAAACTGGCATTTAAAAGAGACAGGCTACTAATGGAAGCTATATGGTATCTAGTGTTTTCATGTTCATACTGATGGCCACACTAGATAAGTTCATGTGCACGTAATTTCAACACTTTCTGGGTCATCAGCTTCTCCAGGATACAAAGTGCTGTATATATGTCTCTCTCATGGAATCAGTTGAAGGAATGGCAGATACCCACAATGGAGAAATTCATAGCAGTAGGTAGCCTTGTAAACACAGCATGCCTTGCCTTCCTCTGTGATTTAACACAGAAGAATTAATAGGTGGAGTCACAGTGGTGTTGTTTGCAAAAGCGTCCAGTTGGTACTGAAAGAGTTGTGACAGATGGTTGAAGGGGTGCTGGGATTGTTAAAAGGAGCAAAATTCAAAGAACTCACCTGGTAAACACAAGCAAACTTCAACAGTCAGTGAGAATTTATAAAACTCTCAGGCATCTTTAAGAGATTATTTTTTTTAACAGTGACTTTCTCCTGTTTTTATATGCTGAATGAGAAAATCAGTCAAGCTGCTTCTGTTGTGAAGGTTAAAAAGATGTTGACCTCAGATTGAAATTCAAAGTTGTAAACAAAAACAATTCAAAATTGTAACTAATACATGATAAATAATATTACAGTTTTTCCAATTTCTTCTTGATTACACACACTGGAAGTGATATAACACTGGATTATGGTTGTAATGAATGCATTTCTTTTTTTGCTATTACAATCGCTTGCCTACAGCTATAGACACACACATTAATCCTGGTCTTGGCTGAACTAATCACAGAGTAAGTATTCAGGAAGATTTAGGGGCAGTGGCATCATCAAAGTTGTAGAAATGAATAAAAATGAATAAAAATGAATAAAAATGACAGAAATGACTTCGTTCTGACCTGGCTGCACTTGGGGTTAATTGTGATGTGCTTAGAAAAAAGGGACAGGTTTCCCTGAGCCCAGAAGGAGCTGTAGATGAGAGTGAAGTGCTTTGTGTACCTCCTAGAAAGTGCTGCAATTTTCTCTCATCTTGATTTTTCACTCAAGAGGGAGGAGCCCTTTTGTATCCTTTTGGTGAAGCACCCAAGTGAATTTAAATCTTCACAAGAAGTTGAAATATAAAATTCCTCATTGCTTTGTTGAGTAATTATCTCAGCGGTTTGCGCAGGGAGCCTTGTGCTCTGAAAGGATGTGGCCGGTAAAAGCAAACCACAGAACCAAAATAGTAACGGGGAGTGTTATACATGACATTAAAAGTGTCGACGCGATTCTTACATAAATGCTGTGTACTTGTTGTGCACAACACATGCTCTTTGTCAAAAACAATGTTAAAGGAATGACTGGACCATTGATTTCTGCCATGCCTGTCTTGTAATCCTGATAAGCATAAGCAATGGAAACATGCATCGTAAGTTATGAACAGTGACATGTATCTAATTGGCTGGCTGCTGTCTGTCCTTATTTACAAGTGTGTTTTTACAAGAAGCTGCTTTCTCAGGCCATGCACATTAAAAACAATTGGACATGACTCTCGCCCTCTACCTTGCTCGCAATTACTACAGTAGTCTCTATGTTTGTCTAGGTGTTTCTGAGTCTATATCATCTTCTATCTATCTATCTATCTATCTATCTATCTATCTATCTATCTATCTATCTATCTATCTATCTATCTATCTATCTATCTATCTATCTACCTGTCTTAGACATTACATTCAGTAATAACACAGAAATTCTGCTGACTCAGCACACACCCACCTAGGCGTTGTGCTATGGGGAGAAAAAAAAAAAGAAACACTGAGATTAAAAGAAAAAAAAAATAAAAAACCTTGGCCCAGTCCGAGAGGGAAAGTTTTCCATTTTATTTTTCATTTTTATTATCTGTCTGGTGAAAGTGTAAATGCCAGGAGGATTAGAGAAATTACATAGGCTCTCGCCTTTCCTGGCCTGCTGCTTATCCTCCTCTCAGCTCATCTCTCTCTCTCTGTATTTTTCATTCGTCGCTGCCTCACCTTCTCCGTCTTCCTCTCTGTATAATCACCATTTTTTCCCAGTTCGGTGTCCTTTTCTTTCTTCCTCACCCATCTCTATCAATCTCTCTATGTCATAGCTGCTCTGTTGCTTCACCTCCCTCCTGTGTGACATGTCCTTATTTCTGTCTCCCACCCTTTTCTTTCCACTGCTTCTCCTCTTTTTTTTTTTGAGTGCTTTGCTCTCACCATCCTGCCAACACTCCCCATGTGACTCATGCTGGATCAGCATGATGGGGTCTGGTCCACACGGGTCTTGTTCGTTGGCCACTTCTCAGCAAAAAGAAGTGTTTTAAGAAGGGTCCCCTAATCCTTAAGATCTATTACAGATAGCTCGACTGACACAGGCGACAGAGATTAGAGGGGGCAGATACTGACTGTATTGATTGGCCCTCTCATCCTGAGGCCAACCCCAGCAGCTTGCTAGTGTAATAGAATGCTATAATGAAATTCAGCCAGTATTCAGAGCATGTTGCTTTAAATGGATAAAGACTGGGCTGAACAGGAGTAAACTGGTGACACACTAGAGCTACAGAGGAAAGGCAGTGGACAGAGTGACTGCTGCATGGTGTACCACTTTAAGTGAAGGTTAGCAACCGTGCATCACATCTCTAACAGGTGCTGGCACACAGTGGAGCAAATTTGCAGAGAGAGAAAACCACTCTGTGTTTGGACCCGCAGGGGATTTTTTTCTCTTTTTTTTATGTAATGTCATGAACTTGTGTTGTAGTTAGCCGTTTGTTAGGGATTTTCTTTGGCAGTCGCATTTAGGCATGGTTTTGGTGCCAAAAAAATAAAACCAGCTGGACCACTCACTCCTCAGCCCATTACTGGAGGTTGCAAGGCCAAATTCATTTTGTGCTTAGCTCAATAAGATATGAGCCAGATTTTCTCTGATTTTTTTGCACTTTTGGAAGTGCTCATGGCTCATTTAGACTGATACTTTAAAATTAAGAGCAGTGTGAAACACTGATTAAACTGATATTTGATTTAAAATGATTGTCCTACACCATTTATGCAGAGATAGGTGAGATAACCAAATAATAGCACAGTAATAACAATAATGCCTTAATTTTTAAAATTATATTTAAGTAAACCACAGAAATTATATAAAGAGCACACACTGAATATGTACTGTATATGTATGTACAGCTGAAAAAACTGCATGAGGCAGCTGAAAAACTAGTCTTTTTTTATTTTAGTTGGCCTGAAGCCTAAAAAAAGGATATCAAGTTATTGTTTCGGTGCCTTTTACACATATAGGCTAAGCCAGAAAAGGACACTAATGAGCTTGCCGTATTGGCACACAAGTAAAATGTAAATAGAGATTAAATGAAGATTTTACAGCGAATGCACTGGTGAATGGCTTTTATTGAAATAAATGTGAGTGGTTGGAATCCTCATCCATTTTGCCCATTCATGAAAATCCAAAAACTGACTTGAAATGCATTGCTTTGACTGTGTTGACTGTGTTTTGAAGGACTTTCCTGGCACTGTCAACCAGGGCAGAGACAACATGACAAGCTACATTTTTCAATAGCTAGTACAGAGAATATCTCCAGCAACAATAGGCGTACACAGATGGCTAGAGGACAATAGCAATTCTTAACAGCTGAAGGCGAACCTGAAGCTTGAAATGTGAAACTTGTGAAATATATATATATAAATGTGAAAATAAATAAATAAATAAATTAAAAAAAAAATAAAAAATATATATATATATATATATATAGACTGTATATACA
>VURO01046604.1:0-34332 GCA_015108175.1 Pelvicachromis taeniatus | reverse complement strand
ATCCTTATCAGATGCCCGAACCACCTTAACTGGCTCCTTTCGATGCGGAGGAGTAGCGGCTCTACTCTGAGCTCCTCCCGGATGGCCGAACTTCTCACCCTATCTCTAAGGGAGAGGCCAGAGACCCTTTGGAGGAAGCCCATTTCCGCCGCTTGTATCCGCGATCTCGTTCTTTCGGTCACTACCCACAGCTCGTGACCATAGGTGAGGGTAGGGATGTAGATCGACTGGTAAATTGAGAGCTTCGCTTTTACACTCAGCTCTCTCTTCACCACAACAGACCGATGCAGCGTTAGCATTACTGCAGCCGCAGCACCGATCCGCCTGTCAATCTCCCGCTCCCTTCTCCCATCACTCGTGAACAAGACCCCGAGATACTTAAACTCCTCCACTTGGGGCAAGGACTCGTCCCTGACCCGGAGTGGGCACTCCACCCTTTTCCGGCTGAGGACCATGCCCTCGGATTTGGAGGTGCTGATTCTCATTCCCACTGCTTCACACTCGGCTGCGAACCGTCCCATTTTTGCGATTTAAACTAGTCTAGCTGATGGAGTTGGAGTGTTGGTATATCCCAAAGATGAGGCACAGCACAGCTAAAGGCTCTAGCACCCATGGTGTTAGGTCAAAGAGTAAAGTACAACAAATGTACATCATGCAGTGACTTTAAATCCATTGTAAAATCCAACAACAGCTATTGCCCTTCAGATATATTTGCATCACATTAGTAAGACGATGCAGCCAAAATGCATATCAAAATAGATTAATAATCAGTTAAGATAGTAAAAAAAATCACATCTGAAGGGCACTGACAAGCTCTACCAACATGCTGAGGATAGAACAGCAAGATGAAGAAAGAAATGGATGATTCAATTAAATGCACACGGAAATCTGTTGGAAAGCTAGTGCTAGTTGGGAGTTTATGTAAAGTTGGCTGTGAACTCATTCTGGCAAGCTAATCATATGTTTGTAGGTTGCATGCCATCCACAATTTTCTACAAAGTAATATACAATCACAGGCTTTCAATATTTCACCAGCAAACCTTTGAGCCCACAGATTTCTCAGGCACTGCTCCTTTTCCTGAAATCACCAAACACAACTAAGGATGAGCTCTGACACAAGTAGATCATGTTTCTTCTCTAATGCCTGTGCCTGTCAGCATTTACAATACGCATATGTTACAGCTTACAAAGACAGTTTGAAGACTGTCAAAAGATGTATATGCCCTGGGCGTAACAGTGATATGTAACATCCTAATCATGTGGAAAATGTTTTATTTCATTTCCACATAACAAATAAGTTACTTTGGGTTTCTGACCAAGTGTGGAGTGTTTATAACCTTCTAAATGTGGGTTAAAACATCCCTCTAGCCACTTTCCTGGTCTCTCCTGGCATATGCAGTGAATGCAGAACCAGTACACAAATTCAGACAGTTTCTATTTGTAAGTATATACGAGGGGCAATCAAAAAGCTCCTCAACTATACCTATGAAAAGCAAAAGCTATAAAAAGAAAAAACCTTTTAGCTTCAAGGTTGTCTCCATGTGGAGCTGCACCACTGCATTCTCCTCCAGAAGTCTTTGATTTCAGGAAGAGGATGAAGCCAAGTCTTACAAGCTGGGCTGGGATGCAGCATTCCCCACAAATTCTTTTGAGTTTGGGGCCAGTGGTGGGGTTGTTACTCCAAAAAATAATGCATTGCGCATTATGCACTACTTAAAAAAAACAAAAACACACAATGCAGTATTTTACCTAATTACTCCATGGAAATGGTAATTTTTTGCACTGCTCACTACATGTGGCAGCACGGTAGCAGATAGTTAGCACTATTGTTTCACAGTTAGAAGGGCCATAGTTTCGCTGAAGTGTCCTTTGGGTACTACAGCTTCTTCCTGCAGTCCAAAGCCACCGATATGAGGTAAATAAAGTGCTTGAAATGTGTAGAATAAAGTGCTGTTTGACTGTGTGGTTAAAATGTGGCTTGTAGTCAGCAAGACTGGAGAAGCACTGTATAAATGTAAGTTGATTAAATTACTCCATAACATGGCCCGAGATAACAGTGCAAATCTTAGGCGACAGTCCCATGCATTGACACAGATTGTTTTGCCAATGTGTTTTGGACACGCACACTTTGGATTTTAGTGTTTACTTATAAAAACAAAGTTGACAACCACTTTAAAGAGTACTTCACAGTGATTAACACACGACTCTGCTACAACGCTGACAGCTCATTACTGCCGTAGTCACCTGTTGATGATCAGGCTCTGGCTGCTTGGCATACACTCAGCTTCACCGTCTGTGCAGATGCTTGCTTATTGTTGTGCGTTAGCATCACTGAATTGTTGTTTCTGTCCTGGATGCAATTTGCTTTTCATTCTTTTCATTTCATGCATTAAAAATAAAAGTAATCTCCACATCTCTATTCCTGATAAGCTTTAGATCCCTACAGTATTTTCCTCCTCCCTGAAGGCTAACTGAAATAAGCCGGTATAGGGCAAGTGAGCAAAAGAGAAAAGACCTGCTTGGTGATTTATTACACCATATTAAAGAACCACATATTAAAAAACCGCTATAACACATGTTAACAACATAATTACGAACTATAATGTGATTACTAAATAAAGTACAGTGATGTGTTACAAAAAAAAAATGTGTTTGTACACCCAACACTAGTGAGGTCAGTGGGCACGTACCAAATAACAGGCAGTAATTAGCAATCTCTCCAGTTAGTCTTTCATGCTGTGAGCTGCTTCACTGTCTTGGTCTGCAGTTGGTCCTATTCCTCTCTGAAGGATCAGCAAAGCAGTTGGTGATGATTTAAAAACGTCAGGTTTAACCACATCTGGTTAAGTTTAATAATAATCTTGGTGAGATGCATTTCAATCCATTGTGGTGTGAATCTGTAAACATCAGTGTGTGAGCAGGAAAGTGTAAATATTGAAATGAACGAACTGAATGTGATCTGTGGAAACACTGTTTGAGTGTAAGTGGGTATGTAGGCTAAAATGTCGCCTCTTTCTTTTGACGGCTTCAACCAATGAATGGGTGAGAAGCAGATTCAGAGTAAAAGAGAGGAAGTAGGCAGATGTGGAGGAAGATCTAGGAATCGAGCACAGGAAATAAAAGGACAGAGAGACAGAGAGGAGGACGTGGTGATGGGGAGGGGAAAAAAAAGAGGACAAGCTGTCTGCTGCTGCTGATGGGATCCTCCTCTGCCGCCTGGTTTGCAGTCTGGTTGCTTAGCAACTGCAGTGGCCTAAAATAACCTGCCAGGGGACATAAATAGACCAAAGATATATGGACAGATTGTCTACTCTGTGTGCATGTGTCGTGAGGTGGTTTATTAGCTCATTTGATTCATATATGACTTAACTGTCCTTCGAGAAGTGTCCCCGTCTGATATATACCAAAAACCCGATTAGTTCTGGGCATGTGCAAAAATATGAGTACTTCCTGTCACGACTGTAGTTTAAAACTAGTAATTTCCTTGCTGTTGCTGTCTTGATGTATATTATGCTCACACTGATACATTATGTCAGAGTTTTTCCTGAGTTAAAGCGGGCCTTTATATATCCTTAGCAATACGTACAGATAGAGATTATTCATTAAATAATGATAATGTAGTTTATAATCACGCAAAAGTTGTTATTTTTAGTTACTTTGTGCAACTAATGTAATTTTTTCTTTTCACAATAAGAAGCAGACTCCCAACCCAGATGTATCGGTACAACACCACTGCTGCTGACTTAAAAACATTAATATATTAATTATATATAAGTTTCTATACATATCTGTCAGAGATAAATGTTGCTGTATAGGGACAATAAACATATAGATTCATATTAATTTCTAAAATGTCTTTGTTGCTTGAAGGTTAACAAAGGGATGTACGATATGTACCAGTCACAAATGTAAATGACATGGTTTTTACATTGAGAATATTTGCTCTCTCTCCTGCCCACTCATATTTTCTCTCCCTGCTGAAGAAATGATCCAGTTTAACCCTTGCCTTTGCTTAAGATTTCAGGACCACCTTTTCATGGCATTAAGAGTTTTCTTAGAGGAGCCATTACTGTTAGGAAACTAACATACCATCAACCATGTAGCTCCCTTATAATGTCACTGGTTAAACAATTTTTAAACACATACTTGAGTCCATTTTTTGAGTGTGTGCTTCTCTCACCGTATGTCATGACAAAGGCATATGGACAACACATCAGGCACACTGGTGAAAAGCCATTACCCAGTGCTCTAACTGGTTGCTAAGCTGATTGTCAGGGAAGTGACATCAGAATGTTTAGTCAGCACTGGAGGCAGTTGCTGAGCAGTTTCTGCACCTTAGCAACCACTCCAGTGTCCCCGTAACACTGGGTCCTGCAGAGAAGAGCGAGGGGTAAAAAAACAAAACAAGCTTGACAGCAGGAAGTGCACGGTGTAGCAGTAAAGATGATATACATTACCGCACACGATGTCTATTTTTTTCCTCATGGAGACAATCTTCTGCCACAAAACATTAAAAAAGTCACAACACCACTGAACAAATATGAACTGTTTGAGGTATTAAAAGTCTTGACATATTAGAAGTATTTTTCTTCTTTATAATCTAAACTTCTAACATTGAACAATACTGTCTTGTGACAAAGTGGGTGAGAACACCATTTGCCCATCGTTTAGGCTTGCTATTATTTAACATTCTTGTTTTGATTTAGCTTATTGTTATTCTGTAGTTTGCAAATGTGTACTATCCCAGGTTTGTTTATGTTTTGCACTTTTACAGATTATGTAGTATAACTTTTTGGTTTAAACCAACTTTGACAAGTTTGTTAAGGTAACTTTTTATTTATTTCAACTGTTAGTTTGTCTAGTTTACTTGGTTTGAACTCACCTGACTTACCTGTGTTCCAGGAGCTAAAGGAGGAAGTGCTGCCTCACTTCCTGTAGTTACTGCTTCCTGTTTAGTTCTGACGTCACAGGAAGGGACCAGGTGAAAAAAACACAATTTTAGGATTGTGTTTGTTTGAGAGAGATATATGTATTGTGGTAAAGTGTGTTTTACTGCCAGTAAAGAGTAGCATCATAAGTGTGTGTTTATGATTATGGTAATGTTTAGTCTTACCTATTGAATGGAATATTCCAGAGGAGAATATTGTCTGGATAGGTTGAGTATTTAGGCAGAAGAACTCAGGTGTTCAAGAGGAGAGGACCAGGTCAGTGTAGCTGAGTGCACTTGATATTAATTTTGGTTGGTTTAAGTTGAGTTAACTTTGGCGTTATTTAGGTTTTTTGTAAATATTTTTGGTCACAATGATGATAAGTAAATCCCCTGCTACACTGGACAGCATCTATCTCCTGTCCTTCTTCATTCTCACATGTCTCTTTATGTAGTCATATAAAGTCTTCTGAGTGGTAAATCTGGAACCGCCAGTATATTTTATTACAAAATGTAAATAATTAACTTTGCATATACTTTGCAAAGCCATCCTTTGGGCCTGATTGATGTTGATGATTATCAATATTTCTGTGTGAATTTAGTTTAATTTTAGTGCAGCTTTAAATTTTTTTACATGTTCAGTTTAGTTTCAGTTATTTTTACAACTAATTTAAGTAGTTTGTAGGTTCACTTTACTTTAACTCAGTTGGGCCAAAATGTTAAAACTCATGTGGAATTTTAAGATTCCATAAAGTCTAAAGTGGGGTTAGTTAGTAATGTAATCTTTTAAACTTCACTTCTACATCCTCATTTTACAATCTTGGAGTAAAACTGAAATTAAGAAATTGTGTTATTAAAGTTTGTGTTTTAAATGTGATTCTATATATTATATTGTGTCTGTATTGTAGGCCAGAAAAATATTTTAAATCTTACAAAGAAAATTACTCAGCCCTGAACTGAATAAAAAGCTCTTTATTTAGTGAGGAAAAAAAAGAAAATTTAAACCCCAAGGAAATATTATCTCAAGCTACTGAGAAAGCAGTGAACACATTTGTTATAATCTTATTTTTTTTCTCTTTTCTCTTAAACAAGCTTTGAACAAGTTGGGCAAACCTCTGATTAAAATCAAAATTTGCCCCTAACTGATACATTTAAAGCTCCTTGCTCTGCTTCAGCAGCACAAGAGACTAATGTTTCTCTGTGGTATCAGTGACATTTATTTAATTTCCGCCTGAGGCAGCGATGCACATAAAGAGTGCTTGGATATGAATAAAAAAACCCTGTAATGAGAATCTCTTCACCAGGGAGATCGCAGCCCTCTGGCTAAACTAAAACACCCTTAAACCTAAAAGCATCATTTGGATGAAACCACACTAAAGTTGGAGCAGGTGTATCTTATTGGCTCTCTCATATGTCTTCTTGTGCTCAATGAAAACTTTGGCACAACCTCTGCTTCTGAGCAAGTCACACTTTGCATTGGGATTATGTAAGAAAAGAGAATGACTCCATTATTGTCCAAAAGGTTATGGGGTCAAATTGTGGTCATAAATATTTTGTACTTGCAAATCAGACTGCGTAGTTGTGAACTGAGTTCAGAGAATCAGAGAACAGATGGGTTTGACTATCGGAGGGGTGCTTTATTGAGCTTCAGGTCCTGGAAGGGTAAAGGCCCTTTCACGTGCCAACGTTTTCCCTCATCACCATACCACGGAGGAAACAGTTCCACATTCTGTGCGTGTCCAAGTTCGGTGATTTTTTTTGCCACAGGTATTCCTGCTTATACAGGGACCTCCAGAGCCGTTTCAACAGCTCTGACATGACATTGACCAATCAGCTGAAAGGAAGAAAAATTGGGTCAAAATTTGTACTTGCAAGTTGAAACTCACACACAAGCAGGGAACTTGAGCCCAGAGTTTTACACATAGTTTTTTAACCAGACCTTAACAAAAACAATTTGTAACTTGTGGAAATATGTTTTATAAACACAAATCTTTTTTTACATACACACAAATTCTCATCTATAGATGCACAAACATAAAATTTTCAGATATTTTGGTTTACAAGGTTACAAAACTCAGTTCACAACTACGCAGTCTGATTTACAAGTACAAAATATTTATGACCACAATTTTAGCCCATAAAATACTGCCAAAAATGCAGGAAGGCAAAGCAAAGGAATCCTATTATCAGTAACTGCAATGAGCCCATCCATCCACCAATCCATCCATCCATCCATTCTTTTCCACTTATCCAATTCAGGGTCACGTGGGAGCTGGAGCCTATTCCAGCTGTCTTAGGGCGAGAGGTGTGATTCACCCTGGACAGGTCACCAGTCTGTCATAGTGCCTGCAAAGCACCCATACAACCATATTACCCCAATTAGCATAACACTCCCAGCTGCCCAGGAGAGATAGAAACAGGTGAGGGTCAAATTATAATCTTTTAATTGTTGATAAGAGTTTTTACAGTCAGTGTAAGAAAACATGAACAAACAGGAGAACTATGGACCAATTAGAGACTTTCAAAATAAAACAAAACATCATTCTGAGTCATTGCACTCTTTTTTCCTCTTCTCTTTTCTTTTGCCCCCAATTGTTTGAGGCCGATAACTGTCCCCCTCACTGATCCTGATTCTCGCAGAGGTTGAAGGGGTTATTCCTTCCCTCAGTTGCCAAGTGATGCTCACAGCCAAATGTCTGATTTGGGAGATTTTTCTTCTACTATTATAGGGTCTTTTCCTTACTATATAAAGTCCCTTTATGAGACCATTGTTATCAATTAGTGCTATATGAATAAAGTAATAAAGTATTTGATATCCTACAACTCAGCCAGAATTCTGACACACAGATTACAGTCAATTACTGGTAGTCCTAATCTGAAATTGTTATGTTTGCACGCGTGGTTACAGAATCAGATTCTTCCACTCGTTCATTCTCTACTAGACCTACTGTGCTTGGAGGAAGAGAAATGACCTAAAGAACACCATCCCCAGAATCAAGCATGAATGTGGAAACATTATTCTTTGTGCATTTTTTTCTGCTAAGGGTATAGGATGACTTAATCACACTGAGGGACCAGTGAGAACCTCCTCCTCTCAACCAGAACACTAAAGATGGGTCATAAATTGGTTCATTTCTTTGTGAGTAAGCACATTTACAAATTCAGCAGGGAATCAAATAGTTATTACCCCCCACTGTAAGGTGCTCCATCAAAAACTTTCTTGTGGTTGCGTTTCTCGCTTAAAAATTGCTGCAGTTGCCCGCAGTTTGCATGGGTGACGCTGACTTGTCTGCACACTGCTCACTAAGCAGTAGTGCAATTGTAAAAGCACCAACCGCCTTCAAAGTAAAATTATTGCCTTTTGAAATGTTTGCTGCAGCAGTGAGGTAGAACTTTCACTTTGAAAGCAAACATTCTCCTCTGATTTGAGTCACACTTTTTCAATTTTGACTACCGCTTGGCCAGTAGGTAGCTAGTGTTTGCAGAAAAGTCTGCATCTTCCATAGCAATCTAGCTTTCTACTAATAACCAAAACAATCAAATGGAGGTTTTTGGTGCAGTGCTTGCTTTGTGACTGATTTCACCCAGCCATGGCCAGCAGCCTCCAGAAACCACTAGCCAATCAGTCAGGTAATACTCATTTTTCCCTAGTGGCCAGAGGTCGCAAGGGTCGTTTGGCCTGTGAGACCGAAGTCTAACCAAACCAAAGCCATTTAGTTGCACCTCTCAGATAAATTATTACGTCTCTTTCTGGACAAATGTTTCCCATTATGATATTTCACACAGGGAAAGACCCAAATTCAGGACAGATGCATAGCAGAGATAAAGACACACAGTCTGAATATTTAATCTAGAAACAGGCAGTGAGGCAAGCAATCCAGTAGGAGCAGACAAAGATAGACAAAGACTGTGAAACAGTTCAAAGCATCATACACAAAAGGATCAGTAGGCAGCAAAAGCTGGAAAACAATGAATTATACTAGAAAAATGAGGACCATCCCTTGAAGGTTTGACTGGAAAAGCACAAGACAACTCCCCCGGCCATTGAGGAGTAAAAAGCAGGAAGTATATTCACTTAGGAGACTAATGGGAGACAGGTGTGGCAGACTAAACACAGGTTACACTAATGAGATAAACAAAGCTGTTATTTCTCCATCACATTCAGTGTGTTTAATTTACAGAATCTGTAAATACCTGTTATAGTAATACTGTCAAACAACAGAGTCCAAGCAAATCCAGTTCACTCGATCTATATCCAGTCTAAAAGGATCCAGATGTGACAGTCCACATAACAGTGTCACTGTGAATCTCATCAGAAAATTGTCTTCTTTTCTAGTTTTACTGATTTAGTCGTGGCAAACAGCCTCATAAAGTTTAAGTGCCTCAGCAGTCCCTGATGTTGTCTCATTTATCTCGATTAACAAAATCATTACATTTGTGATTTCCCACTTTAAAGAAACTTGACATCATCCAGAAGCTAATGTGTACTTTTTTGTGACATAATTATTTTTAATTTCAGCACTGAATGTGTTGCATGTCTCCATCTGTTTTTCATTTATCGCAGGAGAGTTTCGCTGTCCATAGTCTGTCTTTTTGTCCTCTCAGAGCACGCAGCATGACTGTTTCACACTTTTATGTATCATAATTTTGAATCATTTTTTGAAGTTGTAATTCATACCAACTCAAATGGCATACCTAAGTCCGAGGAAAGCTACTGTTGTCACACCACTGAGCTGCCAGCATTTTCACCATAAGGACATTGTAAAAGTGTTGTTTGGTGTAATATAAAAAAAAGAGAAATGAATGTAGGCAAATTTCATCTCAGCTCATCGTCACACAGAGCGCTGTGGTGTGCTTTAACACCCAGCGCACACAGGTGCAGCAAGCTATTTTTATTCCATATGTCTTTGTAAAATTACACCACTGCTAGTCTTCAACTCAGCTGTACCAACATCCCTCTTTGCCACTGATGTGACCTGAGCAGAGGAAGCTTAGAAAACAACTGAGATTAATTCATTTAGGTCCAGATAAAGGTGCCTACATGCTTTGTGATATTTGCACTCTGTTTTCTGCAAGAAACACTTTGAAATTAATGAACTCGTGTAGGATATTAATTTCGATGCCTGTAGGCTATACGATGACAGTATGTGCTGAATTGGGGCAAAGGCACGCCACTGTTCTGTTTAAATGCTACATCCTCCGAGCTGGGTCATAATAACAGTTGGAGGACACATACAAACAAGGCTTCAGCTGCTGAAATCTCTTTATTGTTGAAATCACAAATATTTTGTATTTCCACCCTTGAGGATATTTAAAAGTGCATGGGATTTTTGCCAACCAGTAACTGCTGGGAGGAGCTTGGTGAACATGTGTTTTGTGGACTTTGACCACATCTCTGACCACATCTCTTGCAGTGTCCTGTTTGGGAGGTTACTTCAGGAGAGTGGGATATCAGCCCCATTGTCACGAGGGAATCAATCTCAGTACAGCTGTAGTTAGAGCTCGGTTCGCATTGCTGGGAATAAGTCAGACTCCTTCCTTTTGGGCTTTGGACTCCTCTAGCGCTGCCTTTTGTCCCTGTTTCTGTTCATAATTTTTATGGACAGATATTTTAGGTACAGCCAAGTTGTGGGGTGTGTCAGGTTTGATGGGGTCATAGTCATATTTCTGCATCTTGCAGATGTTGTAGTCCCCCTAGCTTCATTGAGTAAAGATCTTCAGCTTACATTGGGAAGGTTTCCAGGTTTGTATTGAGTTTCTGGGCAGATAGAGAGACTGACAGGCCTGTTGTCATGTAAATGCTGTACTGGTCTGTTGTGGTCAAAAGAGATATCAGGGTGTTAAAACATAGGTCTCAATGAGCTTGTGGGTAGTAACCAAAAATTTGAGGTACTGTTTACAAGCAGCAGAAAATCACTTCCTCTAACAGATGTCAGGGCTCAGTCCTAAAGATGGCTGAGGGCTTGGTCATTTTCATATTCAGAGTGTTCCTTCACATCAGGAGGAGCCAGTTGAGGTGATTGAGACGTCCAACCAGGACACTTCCTACATGCCTCCTGGGTGTTTCTAAGATATTCATCTGGGTGGAGACACCGGTGCAGATCCAGGATATGCTGGAGAGATTAGGTTTCTTGCCTAGTTTGGTTTCCTCTTGAAAGAGCTGGAGGAGATGGCTGGGGAGAGGGCGGTCTTGGCATCTGTGGTTAGACTGCTGTCTCTTGTGACTTTGATAAACAGCCAGAAAATGAATGTATAGAAGTTTCTACCTTCTCCCTTTGTGTTTAATTAGTTTTTTTCTACCTCTTCGTGGCAGTATCTAGGTGATCAGCTCTTAAAAGAACTATACCTATGACAGAATATCTTAAATATTTAGAGAAATTAACATAAAAATACAACTCAACACAGCTAAATATGGTAAGAATTGCTCAAAAGGTTAATTAAATAGTAATGTAACTAAAATAAAGGCTCTCAAAGGGTACATTTTGGAACAAAACACAACAAAATGCAATGTCAAAAAAGCTAAATATATAACAATAAAGTGGCACTATAAAGAAAAGTTGTTTAATAAATTCAAAAAAGCAGAATAAATAAAATTACTTACTAAATGTAGTTAAAAAAACAACAAGCACCGTAAATGTCAGATGGCAATAAAGTGGCTTAGTTTAATAGCCTTCTGGAGCTCTGTGTCAATGCTTAGATCAATCGTGAGCAGGTCTGGTAGTACAACATCCTGTCTGCTTCACAGCTGGAGTTCATGTCTGCAACCATGTAATTTAATGGTTTTCTCTTTCACATTGGACTCATTTATAGATATAGAACTGCTTTGTTCAACCAGGACATGGCCAAGTTTTAAATTCCTTGTTTTAGTAGCTCATTTATCTCTTTACCTTTTTCTTTAAAGGGAAAAAAGACATAAAATGTGTGAAATGTGGCTTTTTTTAAAAGCAGGAGATTAACTTAGTTATTAATACTACTATAGTGCCCTGTGTTCATTACATCCTGTTTTTCAACTTCTGTCCTGAAGAGCTTCTTAGCCACATTGCCCTTAGTCAGTGTTGCTTTAATGCGGTCTTACTGCTGACATCAATTATAACTTCATAGAGTCTTCGTTGAGTGTTTGATGTGGGCTCTCTATAATTCCACAGAGTGAAGATGGCGCAGACCAGGACAGTCCAGAGGAGGGGACACCGGCGAGCCCCCGCAACAAGCGCAGAGTGGGTCGCCCCAGCAGGAAACGCAAACAGCTGCTTCCTGTGAGTACTGTACTTAAAGCCTGATGGTATTTTGTGCTTTAAACTGCAGAAGAATGATTAATTTTCTGTTCACCTATTAACCTCACCTCTCTAATCTGTAGAGGTTTGTTAAACATGCATGCACTACTTTCCTTCTCATTCATTCACACTTGTGAGCTGCCATGCATCAGCTGTAGTCAAATCATATCATGCAGAAACACACTGATCTGGAGGCGCATTTACTGCATTCATTAAGTGTCACATTTGAGTGTGCCTGACATAGTAGCTTGTGTGGGTTGTTTTTTTTTTTTCTGCTTCAGTGTGTTACAGAGAGACTTCTTTCTTAATCAGCAGTGTGTCTTTGAAAGGGGGAGTCCCCTACACATTGACTGCTTGCAGATGTAGTCAGCGCATTTGCTCTCCCTCCACATGTAATGGCAATTTAATACACTCATCAGTTTCTGGTCAGCATGGCCTCAGCCCCCACATTTTCCACATACCACTTAAAGTGTGGCTGAAACAGAAGTTAGATCATCTCTAGCATCAGTTAAAGTCATAAAAATATGACTTTAGGTTGGTGGATTGCTTAGAAGTGGGCATGACTTGAACGTATGAAGCACAAACTGACTGATACTGAGCTGTAGAAAAACAGAGTAGGAGGACGATAAAGGACTCAACAGTTGTGAGCAAAATGTTTGCCACCTAAGATCCAAACACACTCCTCCACCTGTGATATCCTTCCCAGCTTCTGACGAATGCAAGCCAGCAGTTATCAGAAAAGTTCGTTTTCATGTCCCAAATCATTTTATTGGATCATTGTAAGATGAGTGCTCACATTTTGCTAGAAAAAAGACATTATGTTTGGCATTTATATAGTTAAATGATTAGCACTGGGTTACAGAAGTAGATTTTTTTTTTCATCCAACTACTCATTTTCCTGTGTTTATCCAATTCAGGGCTGGAGCCTGTCCCAACTTTGGCAGGGCAAGTCCAGGGTGACCTGTCCAAGGTGGGTGCACCCTGGACAGTAACATAGAGTTGCAACTTAACAGCCTGCCTGATCTACTAGATCTAGCTTAGATGTAATGATACTTTGCTGTTTTTAAACAAATATCTAGTTTGTTAGCACTTCGATGTGGGTATGAAACCAACTCCAATTTCTTCCAATCCTTGTGTTAACTTTGCATCGCGTGGTAACCTGTTCTGTGTGGGTATAACAGCAGATTTAATTGTCTGCACTTCTACATTCTTCATCTGTCTTCACTGTTCTTGAATGCTTCACCAAGCTCCTCCCAGCAGTTACCTGGCTAGTTAACATTACCCAGCATGCCTTTTGGTGATATAATTTTGCAAATGTGTTATTAGTGATTTTTCCTAATAACACTTACCAGAGTTAGTGTTGGAGCAGTGAGATTTGTCTTACAGTTAAATATATCATATAGGAGACACACACAGTGATATTTGAGAAGTGAAATGAAGTTTTTTGGATTCACAGAAAGTGTGCAATAATTCTTTACACAAAATTAGGCAGGTGCATAAATTTGGGCACTGTTATGGTAAAAGGCCTGCATTTGTATAGCACTTTACTTAGTCCCTAAGGACCCCAAAGCGCTTTACACTACAATCAGTCATTCACCCATTCATTCATACACTGGTGATGGCAAGCTACATTGTAGCCACAGATGCCCTGGGGCGCACTGACAGCGGTGAGGCTGCCGGACCCTCTGACCATCACCAGTAGGCAAACATGGGGTTAGCATCCCAAGGATACTTGGCTTGTAGACTGGAGGAGCCTGGGATTGAACCACCGACCTTCCGGTGAGGAGGTGGTTCCTGAGCTACAGCCACCCCAGTGACAAAGCTGAAGCTGCGCCGGGGCTGGACCTTTCAACAAGACAGCGGCCCCAAACACTGCTGCCCTAAACATTCATGCAGAGGAACAAGTACAACATTCTGGAACGGCCATCTCAGTCCCCAGACCTGAATATCATTGAAAATCTGCGGTGTGCGTTAAAGAGAGCTGTCCATGCTCGGAAGCCATCAGACCTGAATGAACTAGTGATGTTTTGTAAAGAGGAATGATCCAAAATACCTTCAACCAGAATCCAGAATCCTACATCCTTCACAGAATCCAGAATCCTACATTGGAACCTACAGGAAGTGTTTAGAGGCTGTAATTTCTGCAAAAGGAGGATCTGCTAAATATTGATTTCGTTTCTTTTTTGTGGTGCCCAAATTTATGCACCTGCCTAATTTTGTTTAAAGAATTATTGCACACTTTCTGTAAATCCAATAAACTTAATTTCACTTCTCAAATGTCACTGTGTGTGTCTCCTATATGATATATTTAACTGACATTTTTTATCGTAACAACCAACGATTTATACAGGAAAATCATGACGATTAACAAGGTTGCCCAAACTTTCGCATCCCACTGTATACAAAAACATTTTGGTTTTAGACTGTGACACCTGGAGTGGGTGTAAAATTGATTTAGTCCCAGTTTTTAAACGGAGCTTAAATGTGTTTTGCAGAACTGAACATTTAATGTCTTATGAAGTTATGAGGGCTCATAAATGCTTGAAAAAAGAGGTGACCTAAAACAACAAGACATTTCAACTCACCTCTGTGTATTTTAAGGGTCTGTCAATCAGAAAAAATAGTGATACTTACAAGGAAACATTTTCTATGACTTCTTTAAATATGTCAAACTTATTGAAAAAAAAAATCTGCTAATTTTGATGGTGACAGAGAAAATGTGAGCACTGCTCTACGTTCAGCTGCTGTATTTGTCGTCTACTTTTGTGACTGCGCTCCTTACCAGTCCAGCTCAAGCTTTACTCTCGGTTTGAACTGGCATCCTTCCAGACTCTCGTAGTCCAGCAGTAAATAACCTGTGACTCGTGTTACAGAGCTGCATTAGTGCTGTAATAATTACACTGTGTGGTGTATTTCATCACTAGCACTGACTTCAGGTCTTTGGCAGTTCCCCTCCGTCATATTTCTCTCAGCATTCATTTTCTAACCGCTTACTTTGTGTGTATTGTGTGTGTGTGTGTGTGTGTGTGTGTGTGTGTGTGTGTGTGTGTATATGTGTGTCTTTGCACCGACTGAACTCTGTGGCAGAATCAGCAAGTCAATATGGCTGATCAAACAGCCCCAGACAAGAGGAATACTGAGTGAACTACTCAGAAGGAAAGAGTGTGTGTGTGTGTGTGTGTGTGTGTGTGTGTGTGTGTGTGTGTGTGTGTGTGTGTGTGTGTGTGTGTGTGTGTGTGTCCTTGCATTGACCAAGAACCTTTGTTGTGAGGTCATTTAGGCAGGTCCTCACATTTTAAAAGGCATTAGGTGGGTTAGGATTTGGTTTTAGCGCACAAAGGGTTGTAGTTATGGTTCATTGTGATGACTGAAGATTAGGATAGATTAGCTTGTCAGTTAGTGCCCTCATAAATATAGAAAAACCAACGTGTGTGTATGTTTGTGGATATGTATGTGTGCCGGAGAGCAGGTCTGATCATGCTTTGATGTCTGTGCCCTGACAAAGCAAGCAGGATTAATGTTGGTCCTGTCAGACACAGGCACACAATCATGCACTCACACACAAACATGTCTCCATAATCTCTGCGGGGTTTACTTATCGACGCTGAGCATTCCCTTAACCTAACCCTAACGATCACAAGTGAATATTTAAGCTTAACTTTAATTACTTTAAACAGGAGTAAAAAAATCTGATTACTCGACCAGTCTGAAAGTAAGAAAACAGAGATATCTGACCAATCATCAAATCATATTTTAAATGTCCCTGAACTGTGCAGTCTTTTGGACAGCGTATATGGAGCAACTCAATTTCAATCATAGTGCCTCAAAACTTAGTTAGTTGTTAATTTCCATCTCACTACATCTTCTAGTGGCAGGTGGTGTTGCAACATCTTAGTAACACCAGTGAACTCCTTAACTGACTACATTACAAATACACAATGTAATGAATGAGTGAGTTGCAACATTACAAACCCGTGATGTTGCCAGCTTTGCTTTGTGGCTGCAAAACAAGCAAACAGCACAGAAACTTTTTACTATGTTTAACCTCATTCTAGAAGTTATTATTGTATGACACTAATTAAACATTTCTACAATGTGTAAAGCTACCGCAGTGCTGTATTACATCCTAATATTGGCTTGCATGTACAGATCTAGTGACTTCAGAACAATTTTACAAAGGAAGATGAAAGTGTAACATTAGAAAAGTACAGATGTTAAATATGTAATTCAGACTGAAACCAACAAACAAAGCTGCTGCACACAAATCAGCTGCGTGTGTCTAAGAGGGAAAACATAGTACTAAAAGTACTATATGAATGTGTGTGTGTCTGTGAGTGTGTGTACTCTGAGCACTTTACTTAGTAAGACTGGAAAAGTGCTCTATAAATAAAGTTTATTGAAACGAGAAAGGAAAACCAACAAAATGCCCACTCTGTGTCAAAGTTTACAGACTGATCTGGATTGCAGTCTTTTTGATATATAATTACAACCGCATGTTCCATTAAGTTCATAGGTTGCTTTTATTTATATATGTATATATGTATATATATACATATATGTATAAATATATATGTGTGTGTGTGTGTGTGTGTGTGTGTGTGTGTGTGTGTGGTTGTGTGGTTGTGTGAGTGTGTGAGGCAGTTTTAGCATTGTTCTTTCAGCTGCAGCAGTCTGAGAACAAGTGAAGAATAAATACAAAATCAAACATCAAACCACTTACCTACATCTTATATAAGCCGGCAAATTTAAGGCTTAAGTGCCCTGTTTTCACTTATAAAACATGTTTAACCTTCTTTGCAGCCAACAGGAAAATATATCATGGAATAAAGTTGCTTGTAAGAATTGCTATTTTGTATTAATTTTTGTCAGAGAATGTCGAAACTGTAAACTACTTCTAAAATCTTTAGACCCCTCTTCTAACTGTGCACCTAGGTTCACAGGCTTTTCCAGCAGTGGTAACGTCTTTTTCCACAGAACTGATTCGTCATTAAGCTGATTTTGGACTTGCTGATCCCTTATCTCGCGTATTACCTACTCTAGGTGTGCAGCATAACTTGGCATGGGAGTGTACCGCCTTTACTTTTTTCCATTAGTAATGTGAAACTTAAGAAGACGTAGGAGAGCATTTATTTATAGGCTAGCATTTATTTTGCCGACTTGCAATGGGTTAACAATGCATCATCATCGAGTCGACTATTTATACACATCCCTGAAGTTTTATGCTCCCCGTAGTGAGACAAGTCCTCTAAGGATGGTGTGCACTCAGGTTAAAGTCCCCACCAGGACATACAAATATGAAAAGCACAAACACACAATCACACCGTGGAGTGCGTCCAGGAATAGAGTCATTGTGTGGATCTCCAGGGTGGAACTGTTAGTGACACTAACTATAGAAAGCAGAGATGGGTCGAGAAAGCCTCAATTTCTCCGCTCTCTCTCCACTTGTTCTCTTCCATCACAAGTAACTACACTCTCGCCTGTACACACATTATTAGAGTAATGATGACGGTTTCGTGGATGATTAGATTAGCCGTCGTCTTTTTTTCCTTCTTCATTTCATTGCTGCTGGTTAGTATTTTTTTTTAAGTTAAGACAGTATTCCCCCTCCTCCTCCTATTTCCTCCCTCATTTTGATCCAATTTCTTCCTCTCCTCTTCACCCATGTGTGGAGCAGCTGGTGGGTTATTGCATGCTTGTGTGTTACCCTAGCTTAAAGTAGCTTGAAGTACAGTAGGACTACAGAGTTATATTGGGACACTTCCCAACATTTATGCAATGCTTCTATGTGAAAATCCTCCTCAATTTTTATAAATAATGAAACTCTACTTGCGCTATAATAACTAGATTCAATCTTACACTATAATTGTTTAAACTGCCTGGCTCTTAGCTCATTTAGACTATGCATGTCAACCAGATCTTTCGATTCACTTTTGGTGCATGTGGAGTTTTATTTGGTTTCTTTTGGTGTTTCCGTTTTGCATCCAGACCACAAAAAGGTCACAGATGGATTGTGAACAGATTGTGGTTGGCGTGTCTGACAAAAAAATATCATGACATGTGGCGGGTGAATAAAAATGACAATCTTGGTCCAAACATTTAAAATAGCAAGCAAAAGAGTGTGTTGTTGTGTTGAGTTCCTATATGCAGTCAAATGAATGTAATCACATAAAAGTAAAAAAACTGTCAGAAAACACTCAAACTTTACCTGATTGTGAGTGAGGGAAACATTGTCTGTACAAAGTGTGGTCATTTTGTTTGTGTTCATTATACCGCTACCTCTACAGTGTACTTTATCTATGACAGCTATCCTAAAAAGAGCCATTAATTAATGGCACTAAATAAAAAAGTAGATAGACCAGCTTGTGAGTTGTACATGGACAGTAATGGAAGTGGTTGCAGTAAAGTGCCAAAGACGGTCAACAGCATTTATGGTATAACTGTAACTTGTGAGTGTGTTACAGTACAGGGGAATGGACTGATTATTGTTAAATTATTGGGGGAAAAAAGACAATAATTTAAAAAACAACATCAAAAAAACATCCACAGTTGTGTAAAAGAATGTTTTCAGAAGATTCTTGAGGTTTACTTACCCCAATGATTCCTTAGCTTTAGCTTTAGAAATACCTTTAGCAGCAATAACATAGGTAATCATTTTCAGTATGACTATCAGTCTCTCACATTGCTGTGGAGGACATGGAACACATTTTGGCCCATGTGTCTTTACTATGTAGATTCAGTTTATTGAGGTTTGCAGGCATTCACCTATGCACAGCTCTCTTAAGGTCCTGCCACAGCATCTCAATCTGCTTCCGGTCTGGATTTGGCCTGGTCCATTTCCAACGCCTTGATTCTTTTTCTTTTTCAGCCATTCTGTGTAGATTTGCTACTTTGTTCTGTTGTATTAGCCAATTGCAAACTCAGTAAAACTCTATATGAAAATGTCAAAGGTACTTGGCATTAAATATGGTCACATTACTCTGTTTCCAATTACTGTATAAAATGTGATTTAAGAAATTTTAGCTAGGCTACGCTCTGTGTAATTGCGGCTTCTGATTAGTAATTGGACTTAAAATTAGTTTGCTGTCAATGAAAACAGAGTATATTGACTGCTACAGACGACTTTTTAGGAGATAACCATTTAAAAAAAATGTCTATCCATTAATAGATATTTTAATTTTCAAATAATCAGAATCAGCATACTTTATTAATCCCTAAGGAAATTATGTAACCAGTAAAGTAACAGAAACACACTGGACTACTTAACAACAGAATATGTTACAGATTTACAAATTTGAGAAATAGCGCAATATATACAAATCACTCAATAATAAATATCAGGGATTGACAGAGGTGATTATAAATAAATATCAAGGATGTTATCAGCAAGAATAAGTAAGAGAAAAAGCGAAACTAAAGAGAAAAAGCAGGAGCAACTGTAACAGGCTGCATGCTGGTTGACGCATGCGCACAAGTATGAACATACACCTGCATGAAGATTCAAATAGCAAGAGGAGATATTAGACTTTACTCTGTGTCACATTCTCCCTGCACCTATCCCACATCTGCTTGCACTGAAAAAATGATTTTAACCGATTGATTGTGACCGTCTGCCCCGACTGGAAAGAATTGCAATTCTTTCCAGAGTCATATATAAGGTTCGACCCTAATTTACAGATTTCTATTCATTTTAATCCCTAACATTTTGCAGTGTCTTGTAGTGGTGAAACAGCTAAGATAGCAGCTAATGTGTTATGCATCAAACTTAAGGCTGAGCAGAGTTTTTTTTCCAGAGCGTCATACTGAAAAAAAGCCATACAATACATAACTGCACTCAGCCCCACTTACAGGTTGATATGAAAACACTGCTAACATGAAAAGTAATATAGACATACACTTTAAACATTGAAATTGGTCTTTAGCTATGTAAAGCAGTGCAGGCGAGCCTTGGGATTCCTGAGCATTGAATTCTGGGAGGTGCTTTTGTTTTGCTTTTTGCACACTCAGGGTCAGATGGAGAAGGTCTGTGGGGCAGTTATAGCCCTCAGGTTGTATTTTCCCAGTGTGCGATCTAACTGGACTGACAACATAGAAATAAGCCGTGAGGACTCCCTTTCAATCTGGTTGCCAAGTTGTGTTGGTATTAAATGTGTGTGTCAAGTGCATCTTATGATCTGGCAGCTAGGATAACATTACACAAATACACAAAACCTATGGATGCATGTATTGCAGTTTTTCACAACAGGTGGGCACGGGACATGAAAACATAAAAACACAGGGGTAATCTGGGTGGTGTGCATTGATGTGACTTGTGCATAGTTTTGACATTTCTCCTCTTATTTGCTCAATTTAAGCAAAAATACCTGCAGTACAAATTTCCAGGGTTGGGCCTTTGGTAGGGTTGGGGGATGCACATAAGCACAGCTGGTCTGCATATAACTAAGTTTAATTAGTCTAAGTTAACAGAAGTCTGCACATTTTTCTCTTATTTCTGGTCATTTGTTAAGCAAAATTGTATTTTCAAATCATAATGAAATATCCCAGCATTTCTTTGGTAGATTCTATCATTTTTATATGCAAGAAAAAACGTGATTTGTACAACAGGTGTTTGCCTATTTTCACATCTTACACTTTAACAATACATGCAGCTACTTCAGCTGTACATCTGTAAACCATGAACACAGCTGGCATGTATTAATTTGCTGTAGTGCGATTGCTTATTCTATTATTTTGGTGCACCATTGTTTTATTGTTGGTTACATCCTGTTCTCTGTTCAGCCTACCCTTGGGTGTAATCAAACGTTTCATCCAACTAAAAACTGCTCTTGGTTGGATTGCTGCAATGTATACACAGCCAGGTTAGAGTTTGTCAGCTGTAGAGTAAATTCAGGTACTTTCCAGGCTGTCTGTCAGTCAAGATCAAGGCAACGATAGATTCTGAGAGAAGAGGAAGTGCAAAGAGAAGTTGGTTGACAAGGTGAAAGTTCCACTGTTCTAAAAATAGCTTGCTTTTTGATGCATTTAGGCCTGCTTGCAGCGAATTTGTGGCCTTTTTCTTCACTATAAACTCTATCAGCACATCTTTAAAGCTGCATTAAACAATATCCAACTATTGCTTTTCAATCAGGTCGTAGGATTGGTTCAGTGAAGTGTAACCAGTGCACCTGCTCTTGCAAAAGGAAGTGTATAACCAGCTGACTCAAGCCGGCTGTACACTTTCTGTGTAGCGCTAAATGACGGAGAGGCGAAGTAGCTGAAGAACGGCGAACACTTAGAGCAACCCAAAGACATCCAGATATTTTTCTCAGGAGTCTGTGGACCAAACCAGGGCTGAAATGAATTTACATTCAACATGTGGCCAAAAAGATGACTGCAAACCCAGATTCCTCTGTTTCTGCTGAATGTGTAAGTAGTCAGTTGTTTGCTTAAAAGTTAGGAGCTGGTTTAGTGTTTTCTTTATTGTTTAATGCAGCTTTAATTTCATATTTGGGTTAAAACGATAAATGTTAAGGCCACGTGCTCACATCAAGGGCACGTCATGGTTCACAGGATAGACATGGTGTGCTAAGTTTTTTTTCAATCATTTTCAGCTTGGTTAATTCATACCACGTGTTTTGTTCACATCTTTTTAATTCATTTTAGCTAATGTATTATTATCAGTAAATATCCACAATTTTTAATACGCTTATTACAGTAATACACAAACGTATTATTTCAAATAGCAAGTTTTACACTAAAGTCAACCACTTGGACCAAGTGGTTGACTTTAGTGGATTGGTTTGATTTATGTAGTATGAGTATGATGTGTTTTTTGTAATTTATTAAGTCTATAAAACTCTATAATTATGAATAGTTCTCCCTTTAGCATTTGATTTAATTTTAATTAGTGTTGACGCTGTATTATGAGTAATCTATAAAGCATTTTTTAAACTTTTATAGCTCTAGTTTTGAATAGTTTTGAAACTCTGTAAACAAATATAAAGAGCTACCTTGTCACTGTATGGAGTCTGAATACCATGCTTGATTCCACATTAAGTCTAAGAACCTGGTGGTCTATACATGTAGATAACTCTTTGCTGTTATTCTACAAAAGGGAAACAGCATATATTTAAAGCAAAATACTACATTTTAGTCATTATGCGGGGTATTGAGGGTGCATAAGGCCACCAGAAACGTAACTTTGGATTACAACCTTGTTTCTGTTTGACTGCAAGTGTGAAAAGTGTGTGCTGGAGTATTTTAGTGTGTCCCAAGGCCCTTTTAGTCACCTTTATGTGTTCTCTGGCTTTTATAGGCTGCCTCAGCTGCTCATTACAGCCTTAGCATGCTTGTTAGCATAAGCTAGCGTTAGCATAGCATTTGAGTTTGACAATTACCTCTGGCTCTACACTTTTTAACCAACAATCTATGACATTTTTTAGTAGCACACACACATGCACACACGAACACACACATATAAAACCACCCTGCTGGTGTTTAGCATTATTAAAGCTGGTCAGCTAATGGATTAGCCCCTGAAAAAGAGGCAGACGATTGTTTGACTTCATCATTTAGGAGTATTGTCATATTGCTGTTTTGCAGTGTAAATTTATTTGTTTGAAACTTTCAGAATTTTAACCTTTAAAGTTATTTAAATTTTTGTTAATACTAGGCACATATATGTACATGTATATAAATTTAACCTGGTAGGAGCAGTTAGGATCATTTAGCACTGTTAATTACATCAGTATAACCCCCCCCCCATTGTCACATCAGAGGTGTGTGTGTGTTTGTGTGTGTGTTAACGGTAACTGAGGGTGTTTATTACACTGATCCTGTGCAGCCGCCCTCTGCAGACTAATATGTGTGTGCAGGTTTGAAGTAGCTCTTTGACTGTGTGTTTTTAGGCATTTGTTTTATGTGTGAGTGTAGAGCTTGCACGTGTGTGTGTATATGATTATTATGTCTGTGGAACCCTTTGATGGGTCTAGACGAGGGCGTGCAACAGTTTTCTCATACCTAGACTGTGCTCTGTGTGTTTCCCAGGAGATGGCAACCTCTGACCCCTGTGCAAACGCCCCCCCAACTCCGCCTGAGGAGCCGGCGCCTTCACCCTCCCCTCGCAAGAAGCGCGGGCGTCGGAAACAAGAACCAGCAAAGAGGAATAAGGGTACAGCTTTAACGCTCTTTTCCCGTATATAATTATTACCTATGATTAAACAGCATTCGGAAAGGTTCTGCTAACTTTCTATCAGTAGAAAAACTTTAAATATAAAAAGTTTATTTACAACCACAAATGTTATTTTTTGTGTAATTCATTTATCAAATACTTTACCTGCCAAATAAATCCACGTTGCAGCTTTTAAGGGAATGGTAATTTTACATAGGTACACTGGGGCAAAGTGATGAAAACCACGTCTTTACATCCCCATTAAATCTCTCATTAAACATGTACAAATGAGCCATTTCCTGTAACTTTTTTTTTCCCGCAGAAGAGCCAGATGACAGAAATTGCGACTCCCCCAGAGAGGTGAGGAAACAAGTGTCTGCAGCAATTCTTCATGTTTTCTACATGCAGAAATGAAATTAATCACTCTCGTGGTATACACAATATATAACAAGCTTTTTGTGTGCGTGCAGGGAGAGACTGGGAGGCTGCGGAGAAGGCCAGTCCCCAGAGTAACTTTTCAGGCTGGAGATCCATACTATATCAGCAGGAGACAGAGAGAGGAATGGCTCAGCCGCTGGAAGATGGAGGTGAGCGACAGAAAAGCTCGTATTTACACCGATATACTTTTCTTTTGGGAGCCCAGTTAGAATAAATATGTTCCTTAAACCTGTGTAACTGGAGTTTTTGATGGAACTTCTTGTCTTATATATTGTAAAAGTTTTACAGGTGGACCAACAAGATATATAAACTTTTGAACTGGTGTTATAGATGTATGTTGCCCTTTTAAAGCAACCAAATTACAGTGGAAATTAGCTGTGGTTTGCTTTGTGCGATGCTGAGTAATCCAGTGAAGGAGGGAAATCCCCTTGAGATATTAAATCACCCTTCTTGACACAACTGTGTGCTGAGTAATAGTGCTCTGAGTGTTGTCGCGATTTACAGTCTCACTTTTTATGTTGGAGATATGAACTCCATGTGTTCTGTGTCTGTTAAACTTTTACAACCCCAATTCCAAAAAAGTTGGGTCGCTGCGTAAAATGTAAATATAATTATTTTCAAATCTCATAAACCTGTACTATATTTACCGTAGAACATAGAAAACATATCAAAACACTAAGGTCATTTTGAATTTGATTGCAGTAACGCGTGTCAAAAAAGTTGAGCGAAGGCCTGCGTAGCATCCCCTCTTCTTTTAACAACAGTCCATAAACGTCTTGGAACTTAAGAGTCCAGCTGCTAGCCTGTTTGAAAGCAGCTCAACAGTCCTTAGGCTTCTTTTTTGTATTTTTTATTTCATGATGTGCCAGATGTCTTCAGCTGGTAACAGGTCTGGACTACATGCAGACAGTTCAGCACTCTTCGAAAAACAAAGCCATGCTGTTGTAATAGCTGCAGTATGTGGTATAGCATTGTCTTGTGAAATATGCAGAAGCCTTTCTGAAAAAGACTTTGGATGATAGCATGCCAAGTTTTGAACTGATTGCTGAAAATAAGCGGGATGCTCCCTCTCCTTTTTAGTCTGGAGGTTTCATTGTCCATAGTTTCCAATAAGAATTTCAAATTTGACCACAGAACAGTTTCCCCACTTCATCTTGGTCTATTGTAGATGAGCTTTGGCTCAGAGAAGATGCCAGTGTTTCTGGATCATGTTCACACATAGCATCTTCTTCATGTGATAGAGGTGTAACCTGAATTTCTGGATGGCACGGTGAACAGTAATGTCTGGAGGAGTGTTCCTGAGCTCATACAGTGATTTCCATGATACAATTAAACCAGTTTTTAATGCAATGCGGCCTTAGGGCTTGGAAGATCACATGAAATTTTCAGCTTTGTACCTCATGCACAGAGATTGCTCCAGATTGTCTGAATTTTTTGATGATATTATGTATTGATATTCATAGTCTTTGCGATTTTCTGTTGAGGAACATTTGTAAATGCAATTTTTTGCAGACCGGTGAAACTCTCTTTACTATTAAGAGACTCTAAGATGCTCTTTTTTTTTTTAGATACAATCATTTACTGGCAATTAGCCTATTTAATTCAAAATGTTCTTGTAGCTGTTTCTTTTTAGTACCTACAACGTTCCATCGTTGCAGCCATCTAATTCAAAATGAGCTGATATTTTTTTTTAAAATAGTAAAGTGATATAGTTTAAATATTTGGTATGTTCTCTATGTTCTACTATGAATAAAATATGGGTTTATGAGAATTGCAGATCATTTGGATTCTGTCTGTATTTACATTTTGAACAACATTCCAATTTATTTTGGAATTGGGGTTTTATTTTACTTAAATAAAAATGAGAGAAAAGTACTGAAGATTCCTATGACTGTTTTTTTTTTCATTACGGCAAGGATTTCTTTAGCTGACTTCACCCACATGGCACACTCACATCTTTTACTCATTCTCTTACACATCTTTTGCTGTTCCTGCTGCTGCCTCCACCTGGCATCCACCTGTAGGCTCTCTCTCAGCCATATGTTTCCCTGAGGGGGACGTTGTTAATGTTTCCTTGAGGGGAGCAACAAGGTCAGAGCTTAGATTCAAAACATAAATGTTGTACATATTTTTATTTGCATAATCTATACCACATGTATTATTTGGGTAAACTGAGAACCAGAATTCCAAGAGATATAAAACAAGAATTCAGGGTATCTGCAGGTCTGAATGGTCTTAAAAATCTCAATCTTCAAACACCACAAGGTTCTGGAAAGTCTTAAATTTGCTGTAGCTCCCTGTTTTTTGGTGGCAACCTCATCGATCTGTTTGATTTCAGCCAAACTTTTCTTTGGACCCGCAGGCAAAAACTGCACCTAATACTCTTAGACATCCAGATGTTAGTGGTCCAGTCAGACATTCCCTCACAAAGCCAGAAATATTGATTATATTATTGTGATAAAAGCAAACCCATATGTTTTGGGGTTTTTACTGCAACCACTGTCATGTTTTGGGGCATGTTTGGGGTTTCTTTGTGGCCTTTCATGATCGACTGATGGTTTATTTCGTTACACAGTACAATCCTTGGGATTGGACAGCACACAACAGACACTCCAAATACACAGACTACAATTACCTGACGTCCATTATTTCAGTAAAAACAATGCTTTTATGCCATTTCTGTATATATTGGGGAACTCTCTTGTCAGTACTGCCACAACTATCACTTCTCAGACACCCAGTGCTACCATTAAAATCCTGTGGTTCAGTGAATTAATGAATTCAGTGGGGTAAGAAATTATCTCCAGAATCAGAAGTCATGAGTCTGACTCTTTCTCATGGCTGGTCATTTATTCACAAATTTTGTTTTCATCTCTCAAGCAAGAATATTTTGTTTCTTTCATTTTGTTCTAATTGCTAAAATGGTAACACAAAACCTACTGTGTCTAAATCAAGCCACACAGGCCAAATCCGGTCTTCTGCAATTTTAATCCAGCCCACATATTTCTTTAGCTTCTTGATTAGTTTCAACCTTTCTAGCTGTTGTGGCAGTCTGCACAGCAGCATGCGCCCCATCCAAACTAAACAGAGAAGTATACACCTTCAAGTAAAGCTAACAAAATAGCTAACAAAGCACAACAGCACAGGCTCAGTCTCATAGGGATGCAACTGTTTCAGATCTTCTACTTCTGCTGACTAAATGTTTGGACTGGTTGATGGTTATATATTGAACAAAAGGTTGTGTTGGCATGCAAGTTCAAATAGTAGCTAATTAAATTGTCTACACTTGGCTTTAAAATGCACATTGATCAATCAGATCAGTGCAATCTAAGTGTAAATGTTGCGATCAGATCACTGGTGATCTGGGATACGTTTGGCCTCACATATTTTACTGTAAAAAAGCAAAAGTGTTCCAATGTGTCCGCAGCAAAGACATTACAGGAAAATATTTCATCAATAAGGGACTTTATTTGGTCCTTTTCCTTTAAGTCCTTCGCCTTTTTGCAATTTGCAAGTGAGTATCATTCCAGTCTAAACACATGGAAAAGCCTTCTTCAAACATTTTAGGGTTTCTTGTGCCAACCCTTCCGGAACAAATCTGGTGCTCGATTGGCAGCAGACGGCTATATTAGCTATGTGTGGAGCTTTCTGCCTTACTAGAGGAGGCGGGATAGACGGTAATGATTTCTGAACACCTTGGATACACATGATAGACACAGGTATCAATAAATCTTGTTTTTGTTTTTTTCGTGTGTGTGTGTGTGTGTGTGTGTGTGTGTGTGTGTGTGTGTGTGTGTGTGTGTGTGTGTGTGTGTGTGTGGCTGTATTTGTATTGAAGTTTTGTGTGCTTTTAGGTTTGTTTTGTTTTGTTTGTGTTACTTTGTAGCTATTTATTGTCTGTCATTTCATATAGACGTTCTTGCCCAGGCACATTAACTGAGATCACACCTGGAAACTACTGGCAAATGGGTCTTTGTAAATTCACTTTCCTCCAAATAATTGTTTAGTTTTTTTTTTCCAGCCAATACTTTTCAGCCAGTTTGACATTTAAAATTGTATAAAAAATGTCTTTAAAATCAGAATGTTAGATAAACCCTGCACAGTATTTAAATAATACTGTAACAAAAACAATAAATAGCTTATTACATCTAACTGAGCTTAATTGGAACAAGGGTTGTCTCTTTCCTGTGGTTTCCTCTTATTCTGCAACGTTTTCCCAGTGTTAGCAATTTCTTATACTTGTTGGAACTTGTCTTAAGTGTGGGGTGGACATTTGTCTGTTTAGGGCCCAAACACTGACATCTGGAAAGATTTTTTTCTTGTCAGCATTCAGAGTGTCATTGTGTTATTTATCTTGACATCTTTGGACTTTCTGTTCGGCCTTCATCACTTTACTGTGTTTGCAGTCACCCTGCTCTGCTCTGCAGAGTTTGTTTGTTTACACTGGAGGGGAGTGGACTTCCCCTCCACGACTTGGCTTGTGGAAGATGACCTGTTTCCTTTCAGTATCACAGGCTTTTTGCAGCAGCATTTACCCAACAGTTGACACAGTGAAAGTGAAAATGGCACCTTTTGCTTTCCAGGGATTTACATGCACTGTTTGTCCACCAAAGATATTTGGTTGACATTGGTGTGAAGAGTACCAGTGGTGCCGCTCAAATGTAATAAACATTTGTGTGAAACTGTCTTTTTTCTCCCGTGTAGCCTTGCAGCCCCATCACATATTCTTTCGATGAACCGGTCCTGTAGGCTTGGTGAATCCATGGATATTTGTGATCTGTTGAAGTTTAAGCTTTCCATAAAATCCACGTAAACATTATAACACTTAGCTAAATGCCACTAATATTTATAGTACCAGTCAAAAAAAATTGAAAAACTACTGTGTCCAAACTTTGGATTAATACTGTGCAGATATGCGGGATTCTACATAACCAGTGGTCCAAGGGTTAGTAAAACTATATGTCTGGCAAGGTGACTGACCGGTGCAGCCACCATAGCTTGTCCATTTGGACCAGTGATCCACCAATCAATTCACTTGTGAAGCAAACAGGCTAAAATTAACTCTCACTAATGAGTTTTGAGTGTTTGTGCTTTGTTTTGTTTTTTCACATTAAAATGGCAATAAAAGTCCTTTATGAAACATCTGCTGAGATAGTTTAAAAGGAAGAAAAGCGATCTGTTTATTGGGCAGTTAGTTTTACAGAAGCTAAAGTGAATGTTTCCTGCTGCAGATGGACTGTTTAGTTTTGTGCAGTCTTGTAATCACATAATATATACTGTAGCAAACTAAGTTTCTTATAAACTTTGCTTCTTTTGTGACAACAGCCATGCCCCTCTGTCTTTCTAGCAGCATTACCTACAGACCCAGTTCACTGAGTTTCTTGCAGACAGCTGTAATCTTGATGTTCCAGCCATTTGTCCTTTACTTTTAAATATATGTCTTGATTTTTCTGCTCTTTTTACAACATCATCACATCCTCTGTAACTTTACCTGAAATCTTGTCACATTTATAACAGAAAGTGGAGTTTTTTTTCTAAAAAACTCAAGAGTGATGTGTGTATGACTTTAAATATCCTAAAAATGTACCAAATAAATTTAGTATGTGGTGTCAAATACATTTTTAAATCCAAGTCATCATTTCTATTTATAATTAGCACTCTATAGTCAACAGCCAAAGTAGTCTTGCTGTGACAGATGGTGCATCACCATCCAGATTTCCTCTGTATCATGGAAACAAAAACTCTTTAAAAAACCTTTATTTTAGGAAGATGTTCTCAACGACATAACAATAGATTGTTCTTATTCTTTGAAGCTTCCTAGCACTTATTATTTAATCTGTTTCCATCTAAAATCATCATTTTGGTTCAGTGTTGCTGCTCTCTTCTACTCGCTCGTCTTCCAGCTGCATCACACAGCTGCTTGGAGCACAGAAACCTGCTGAAAACAGGTGCAGCTTTGTGCTCGAAAGGCAGACAGCAAGCAGGTGGATAAAGTGACTCACTAAGAGGTGAATTTGGAGAAATATTTAGCAAAGAGAGAAACCAATGATTCCCTTTGAACGTGAACAAAACAGAGCTTAAAGAGATGGAATTTTAGATTTACCCACCAAGTACCTTCACAACTGAGACATAAGTGACTAGCTGGTAGTTTAAACTGCAGGTTTAACCTACTATTTGTGTAATGCTTATATCTGACAGTAGTTGACTGAGGACATGGTTATACTAGTAAGCACATAGTAATTCAATGAAAATGCTTGGCTGGCTAACTGCGCTGTAACCACGACCAAGGTGTATAGTGTGTGAAGATGACCTTAAAGTGAAAAAAGAGAATGACTGAAAGAGACAGGAAGTGTGTATGTGTGTGGTCGTGAAAAGGAGAGAGAGAAAGTCATTAAGGCTTACTGACACACACACACGGACATGAGAGAGTGCGTGAGAAAACAACAAGAGTGTTTGGGAGGAAGAAAGCGAGAGTGAGCAGAAACCACACGTGGTTGCATTTTCCTCGTGTTTCAACTTGTTCTGCTGTGCAGTCAGTTTTTGATGGACACAAAGCTTGAAGCCTGTGAGACGTGACAGGAGATCGCAGAAAAGAGCAAAAAGAGCTTTAAATGTCTTCATAAACTATAAATCAGTTCTGCACTGTTGAAAATGACGATTATGGTTTCAAAAAAAACTTTCTGCTTAATCGGAGCATATGTAAACACATACAGAGTGTAGTTGGTCTAACTGATGGCAGCTTGTCTTCAATCTGCAAACTGTTGCATGTGCATGTGACAGATGGAGAGAGAGAAAGAGAGGCAGAGAGAGGTAGAGCGTGCTTGGCTTCCTGTCAACACTATCCTCTCACTTACTGAGTCATTAGCAGCTCTCCAAAGTTATGTTTGTATTACATGAGTCTGGTGAGACTAATAGGAAAGCTCTTTATACTTTAATTTATCCAAAGGTGGCCTATCATGCTATCAATATCTGCTCAACTGTTGTCAGGGTCACTTCTGAAAAGGTGATTTTTAATTTTAATGAGACTTTTACATGGATAATTAGAAGATAGCATAAAAATACTCATTTTCAGCACATATTCATTTTAATGTCTCAACATTGGCATTTTGGCTATTGATATAGTGTTTTTGTTGTGGAGGCAGAGTACTTGGACCAGAGGGTCCAAATACAGTATGATTAACAAGATACATCCATAAACTGTATAAACACAATGCACAGACACAAATAACTGCTAATTAATGCAGACTGAGAAAAATAAAATTGTAAATTCTAAAAGCAGAAACCTGGACAGCCTTTACCACACTAAAGATTATTATTGACATAATTTCATGACATTTTTTATTTAAAAAGTAACAGAAATTCTGTTGGAAAACTCTTTACTAGTGAAGCTGAAGCTGACTGCCTGACTCCTGTCAATCAAAGCACACATGCCACTAACTTTAAGCCTTAATAGTTTCCTAATCAATGAGTAATTATAAATTAACTATCCACAGAGACAAAAACATCTTTTTTGTATCAGTCAGTAAACATGCTTCTTAGTGCTTTGAATTAGTGCGTTTTAACATTGGAGTCTATGAGGCTTGACTTAAAAACAAAATTCCAAAACTGAGCATTTAGAGCACCTGCGTTTTTAGCTCACCTGGAATACTTGTATACATACTGACCTCACTATATCAACCTTTCGTGTTCATGTCATGTTTTATGTGAGCATCCATCATCGTAACAGTACAAATATATATGTTGCAAAAAAATATGCAAGTGTAATAGATCTACATTCAAACAAAAAAGAAAAATGAAAGAAATGGAAAGGTAAAAGTAAATGGACAGAAAAAAAAACAGAGGCAAAACAGAAATTAAGGAAGCAAGGGCAAAGGTCGATCCCTTTTTTAATCTTTCAAAAAAAAAGGACAAAGTTTTTCTTAAAAGAATACTTCATGGAAAGTAACAAAGTATTCTGAAAGATGCAAATTAAGCCAGATATTAAATTGGCAATAGTGATAGACTTACATGTCAGCAGCAGTTTATTGTTGCACCTGTTGATGTGCAATTAGCACTTCATGCACCACTGATAGTTTAGTCCAGCTGTTCTCAGCTGATGGGCTCTTGAAAACGTCACGAGATAAAATCTAAGGGGTTACGTCATGATGGTAATGCTCCACACATTTCTCTAATTATTGAGTCTGAGTCAAGTAATTGTTATCAAATAAGGAAATATGAGAAGCAATTATAAACTACAGCTCACATGAATCTGCAACAACATTTAGTTCCAACTTTAGTGTGCAATGTGTCTAATGTAGCGTAGACTGGAAATGTGTGAGTCAAAGTGTAATGTGACATGAACAGAATACTCGCGAAAACGCCTGAAAAGGTAAAACAGAAAAGCTACAGAATGAAAAACAAGCTGTCGAAGGAAAGAAAAGAATGAGAACTGGCAAGAAAATGAATCCTGCAAAGAGTTTTAACTGAGATGTAAAGCAGAGAAAGATGGGTATCGACAAAGCGAGGGAGTGAAAGAAGGGAAAGAAAAGCAGTGAAAGTGTGTGTGCATGTGTATATTTGACAGAAGGAGAGAGGGGGTGAAATCAGTGCTGGAGACAAAGGTTAACCAGTTCCAGGTTTCTGTGTGCATGTGTGTGTGTGTGAATTTGCTCTGTCAGTCATTTGAACTGCAGCCAGCTGTTAACACCCTCATCAATATCCCATTTCACTGCTGTCTGGAGGAAACCCTTTAACTCTGCAGAGTCGCTTTCTTTTCTTGGACCAGTACAATACTATGGCATCTTTTCATTTATTATGCATCCTTTTCCCATCTTTAACAATCTACACTTTCAGCCATAGCCTTGTTTTAGCCTCCAACCTTTATTTGTACTGTGCAGCACTTTCCTGAACAAGATCTGATCAATGATCACGAACACGTCGCACACAACAATCAACTCAACAGCATCTTTAAAACATCATTTTAGCAGTTACTTTACCTCCACCATCAAGTGTTATACAGCTTTCAGTGATTTTTTTTTTTACCTTACTGATTTGTATGCCAATGCTAAATCAATACCTATTTAGTCTGTGACTTTATTATTTCCCAGTGCCCAACATGGACTCATCGAATTGCTCAATTTGTTTGAACAATAGAAACTCAACAGAAGAATAAAATCTAACATTGTGGCTGATGGTGTTTCCTTCAATTTTGCTAGAAAAAGTAATAAAAGAAAAAACAATATTTTAAAATACCTTTTCTGTCAATATGCCCCTCAGTTGCTGCACTACATGTTTGCATTACAGCTTGTATTCAGGATATTTTAGACTCCCTATGTATAAATGCTTTTTGAGTATTTTCACTACATATATTTATCATTTAGTACTTGCTGATAGATTTATGTCAAAATATACTGCTGTGTAAAATGAGCAGTACACATATATAGTATACACTAGTGTAATAAGAATTAATGAAAACAACAAAAAGCAGATCAATTAGACACTTAATCTCTATTCGTGCTTGTCACTTCTCACTTTATAGCTTAACTCATGGACATTCCAGACAATGGTTGCCTAGGTTACCCCTGAATTTACCACCCCCATTTGTCAGCTAAAAAGCAATCTTTGCTGCAACTGGCAGTCAGTTTTGTGTCACTAACTATTATTTCATATGTCATTGCTACCTTAAACTTGTAGTCTTTCTAATGGCCAGCAGGGGAGACTCCCATGTTTGTCGAAAGACGCAAATTGTCTGGGTCTGAGATGTCAAACTCATTTTACATCGAGGGCCACATACTGCACAGATCTGTTAATTAATTTGGTGTAGTATAAATAACCATGGAGTCTTTATCATTAGGAAAAGCTCTAAAACTTATTAAAACACAGTTAAAAGTCCAAAAATATACCGTATATCTTCCAATAGTAGCCCCGGCGTTTATTCAAAAAATTATTTGGCCGGCCCAGCATTTAAAAGAGACCAGCAGTTGTTGGAGACCGGCTCTTATTCCCTTCTCAGACAGAATGGACGTTTTGACTTTCTTTCTTCCTCAATAGCATCCGATGACAAAGCATTTGCTGTATGATTTACTGCAGGAGGGCGGTAGCCCAGATGTTACGAAAAAGAGTAGTAGCGTACGGAAAAGGTGGTGGGTCATTGGAGATCGGCATTTACTACAGACCGGCGCTTAAAGGAGACCTATTAAAGGAGGCGTCTATTTGTCGTGACATGTTTTCTAACCTGGCGTTTATTAGAAATAGGCGTCAATAAGAGACAGGCCACTACTAGCAGGTATATGGTATGCCCTCCTTTACATTTTCCATAGCCATTTAGCCACCCTGGGTCTAGGTTGTGAGAAAATTCACAACCTAGTTAACCTAGTGGTTAATTCAAGTGTTGATGGTTAGTCAGTATAATGTGACATGAATGTTTTTTGTCCTGTCTTCCTCCCTGCACCCCCCAACCGGTTGTCCCAGATAACTGCCCCTTCCTGAGCCTGGTTCTATTTGAGGTTTCTTCCTGTTAAGAGGGAGTTTTTCCTTCCCACTGTTGTCAAAGTGTCTGCTTTTATATATAT